>JAHLJT010005437.1:67652076-67756656 GCA_031308135.1 Acheta domesticus
AAAAAGAACAGTGAAGAAATAGATGTGAAAGAAACGCCTCAACCTCCTTAAACTCTTGCCCCCTAATAATTTTTGCATTCATATTACGTTAAAAACTGCCAGAGAAAACTATTGTTGACCAAGATGAGAGGAGAAATGCGACATCCGGCGGAGAGACCTAGCAGCAGCTGCAGGGAGAACGCTTCGCTAAAGATTACCCGGCGCTGCCCTCAAGTAATCTGTATTTGTTAACATGGGAAGTGCCACATCCGTCTTCTGGGATTCTGCTCGCTCTCCTCTGATGGAACGTTGTCTCCAGGGTATCTGCAGGGGTTAACTACACTGCTGAAATCTTCTTAGGTTGCCGTGAGCTCTTGCTTAAGATATATCTCTTGCAACCCCCGCTGCGAGACAGGGGTAGGTAATCCCCCAGCCATGCAAAGAGGGGAGGTTAGCAGCTCTGAAGCGAGAACGTCTACGGAATGAGTTAGTATGAAACGGAATTTGTTATTAATTGGTTTTTTAAATTACTTAATTTATTAAAGCCCCCACCGTATGTTAACGTGGATACGTTTACTTCATTACCACATCGTCTATTAAGGGGTTGCTCTTTGGATCTGGTGTAAGTGACGGGGTTGTTTAATCATTGGGATTATGTTTGTTGCAATTAGGACATATCGTATGCGTCATTAATTCTATCGTCGGAAATTGAAACCTGCTTTTGACATTGTGCTCACATTATCAAGAATATAATACACTCAACGAATATTGCATAACAATAAAAAAAAGCCAACAAAACAATAAAACAGTAGAAACAACCAGTAACTAGAACAATTGTGCCTACCCTGTTCCCGAGGGTGATGGAACCATCGTAACTACCTCGGCTGGAGTTTCCAGAACTAGTCAGGAGCTTATACTTCGGTTTTTATAAAGTAGGGTTTTCCTAACCAGGTATCTCCCACCAGCGGGGCACCGCCACAGCCGGAACAAGCTCTATACATCGATTTTTATAACTTGGCGCGTCAGGGCCTGTGTTCACGATGGAATATCTCACGGCATTTCCGCGGCTTTCTCGGTCATGCCGCTAGATGCCGCTAGTCACATCGCACTGCTTGATACGGTTGCGATCATGCGACCGTATCTTCACACACAGAAGTATGCTTTCAGCCCTCCATCTTACCACCACGTTACTTTTATTCATTTACAGACGTTTTATTTTTATACTGATAACTTTTGTATTAATTTCCTTAAATTTCCTTGAATTTTTTTCCTTACATTATTCTCTTTTTAGTGGAATAAAACTTTCCATCTACGAGGTTAAGGGAAACAGAATACAATTTTAATCCATACCAGCAGGCACTCCATGAATTGCCATAATAACGTGTTACTTGGGACTGTGATAATATATGCTGCATAAAAATCATGCTTTGCTTTGCTAAAATGGTTACTGCGCGTGATAGACAAAAGAAAAAGGTGAGTTTACTACGAATTTTATTATCCGCGGTGACAAGGAGTATCTCTGAGAGACGAGTTCAGTGCCCGTCTCAAATCTTTGCATTGATTCTGCTATAAACATAGGGCTCAACAATCTCGCAAAAAAGATATTTCATATAGGTTGACAGTTTCGATGATATAGGGGTGATCGGTCACGTCGAACAAAATTAATGAAGCTTCCCTTAAAAAATGACACAGGGCTTTCGAAGAACAACTGTTCATGTTCCAGGAAATTAATAGATCGTGACAATGTGCTGGTTGTCCCTCGTTAGTCTTACCTGCAATGTTTTAGATGGGGGCGTTACCCAAAACAAAAAGGGGTCGTGATTGAACATGACAAAACAGCTGTTTCAGAGATTTCTGATACGCTCAACGAGACTAATGTATTCGGAGAATCACTAAAATATACACACAATATATCTACGGCCCATTGAAAACCAACGATTTGTTTGGATATAGCAACAGCTCTAAACTTCATCCTCAAGAAAAAAAAGTCTTCTAAAACGAAATAAATTGAAAGAAAATTAGTTCTCGTGAGTAACAGTAAAGAAAAATGTTTTGTTTTGAAAGTATTTGCCAAATTGCATAAATGTTCATAATGAAAAACTAAAACTTTATGATAAAAATGTACAGATATTAATAAAACTAAACTAACTGGTAACGAACAAAAAAATAATACCAAAAAAATATAATAATACACAGCTTTGATTTTACTTTATTAAAAACAAATTTTGCTATTTTTAGTGTATATTATTACGTTATTAAAATTAGGTAGGGACCGGCGAGGAAGGGGACGGGGAAGGGCTATGGGGGGTTAGGCGGGGAGAGGGGGGGCGATGTGGAACGTGGGAGGAAAGAAGCAGACGGAGAAGGGCGGAGCGGGACGAGTGTGGCGGGGTATGAGCGAGCGGTGACGAGCCAAGCGTGGAGGAGGGAGACGGGGACGCAGTGAGACAGGGAGAAGAAGCGAGGCGAGAATGAAGGCAGACTGAGGCGACGAGCGGGATGGACCGTGAAGGGGCGGCGGGAAAGGGGATGGCGGGAAGTTAGACGGGGGGAGGGGGGAGGAGTGGGGCAGAGACGTTGGGAGCGGGTGTGAGCGATGAGAGGTAAGGGGAGGGTGGTGTGTAGAGGGGGTGAAGAGAGGAGTGGTCCAACCGGGGCGGCGAGGAAGAGGCGAGGAGGAGTGGTGTGGGGTGGAGGGGAGGGGGAGGGCGGTGTGTAGAGGGGGTTGAAGCGAGGAGAGGTGAACCGGGGCGGCGAGGAGGAGTGGGGTGGGGTGGAGCGGAGTGACGTGTGGTGGATGAAGCGGGTCGGGGGAGGAGTGGGACAGGGAGGGACGGGTCGGAGAGGAGTGTAGCGGGTTGGGGATGAAACAGGGAGGAGTAGGGCATGGATGAGTGAAGGGGTGGGGTGAAACGAGGAGGAGTCGGGCGTGGAGGAGTGAATGGGGTGGGGTGAAAAAGGAAGGAGTAAGGCGTGGAGGAATGGAGGAGTGAAGTGGGGTGGGGGTGAAAAAGAAAGGAGTAAGGCGTGGAGGAATGGAGGAGTGAAGGGGGCGGCGTGAACAGGGATGAGTAGGGCGTGGAGGAATGGAGGGAGTGAAGGGGGTTGGGTTAAACAGGGAGGAGTAGGGCGTGGAGAAGTGAAGGGAGTGGGGTGAAACAGGGAGGAGTAGGACATGGAGGAATGGAGGAGTGAAGGGGATGGTGATGAAACGGGGGCGTGGAGGAATGGAGGAGTGAAGGGGGTGGGGTGATGAAACAGGGGCGTGGAGGAATGGAGGAGTGAAGAGGATGGGGTGAAATAGAAAGGAGTAGGGCGTGGAGGAGTGAAGGGGTGGAGTGAATCAGGAAGGAGTAGGGCGTGGAGTGAAGGGGGTGGGGTGAAACAGGGAAGAGCAGGGCGTGGAGGAGTGAAGGGGGTGCAGTGAAACAGGGAGGAGTAGGGCGTGGAGAGTGAAGGGGGTGGTGTGAAAAACAGGAGGAGTAGGGCGTGGAGAGGAGTGAAGGGGGTGGGTGAAACAGGGAGGAGTATGGCGGTGGAGGAGTGAAGGGGGTGGGTGAAAACAGGGAGGAGTAGGCGCGGGGGGAATGGAGGAGTGAAAGGGGTGGGGTGAAACAGGGAGGAGTAGGGCGTGGAGGAGTGAAGGGTGCAGTGGAAACAGGGAGGAGTGAAGGGGGTGGGGGGGTGGGGCGGTGTCGTGGGGCGGGGCGAGGTGCCGAGGCAGATGCGCCGTGACGGACGGCGGAGGCCGCGCGGGACGGCAACACTTCGCACTTGTCTCTGCCGCCGACGCAGCCCAACTTCGCAAGCGCCCTGTGGGGACCGCCCGTAATGTCCTTCCCCCTCACCCGCCCCCGCGGCCCCCGCGCGCCCCGGCGCGTTACGGCCGCTCCGCTCGCAGCTGCGCCGCGGCCGCGCCCGCGCACCGGCCCAGCACGCCCCGCGCACGCAGCCACCTCGCCGCCAGCAGCGCTCCGGCGTACGTCGCCCATTCACCCAGCTTCATTCCCTCCATCCCCTTATCTCTTCACCTGCATCTAGTCATTGCCCTTATCCCCTCACCTTCCTATCTTTCTCCCTGTTAACTGCTTCTTTCTCCCTTCACCCCTTCTCCTTCCTCTCCAACCACAACTTCCCTTCAACCTCTTATCCCCTCACCTTCATCCCATATCTCCTCACATTCATACCTTACCCTCACTTCGCCACCTTATCTCCTCACATTCATAACTTATCCCCTCACTTTCGTTCCTCATCACCTCCCCGCCATTCCTTTTCCCATGCCCTCCATCCCTTGTCCCCATGCCCTTCATCCCTTGTCCCATCCCTCCATCCCTTGTCCCCATCCCCTCCATCCCTTGTCCCCATCCCCTCCATCCCTGTCCCCATCCCCTCCATCCCTTGTCCCATCCCCTCCATCCCTTGTCCCCATCCCTCCATCCTGTCCTCCTCCTCCATCCCTTGTCCCTTCTCATCCCATCCTTGTCCCCTCTCCTCCATCCCTTGTCCCCTCTCCTCCATCCCTTGTCCCCTCTCCTCCATCCTTGTCCCCTCTCCTCCATCCCTGTCCCCTCTCCTCCATCCCTTGTCCCCTCCCCTCTACCCTTTGTCCCCCGCCATCCCTTGTCCCCTCCCTCATCCCATGTCCCCTCCCCTCCATCCCATGTCCCCTCCCCATCCCTTGTTCCCCTCCCCATCCCTTGTCCCCTCCCCTCCATCCCTTGTCCCCTCCCCTCCATCCCTTGTCCCCTCCCCTCCATCCCTTGTTCCCCTCCCCTCCATCCCTTGTCCCTTCCCTCCATCCCTATCTTCTCACCTTCAACCCTTATCTCATCTTCATTTCTTATAGCCACACTCTCATCCCTTATGCCTTCACCTCCATCCCGGATACCTGATCTCAAGAGATCTTACAACATGCCTCTCACACAGAGAAAGATTAGTTCTCAATCATAATCCTGGACGCGTTGGAAACTAGTAATATATGTTCTTGTATTTTACTCAACTTCTTGAATGTCTGACGATACCATAGAACCTCTGCTAAGGCAGAAGGCTTAATATAATTTTCTTTCAATTTCTGTGCGCAATGGAAAGAATGCTTTGCTTCATCGACCTCCTTGACATTGTTTCTATAATATACAGCGTACAACATAATCATAACACAAATAATTTCACATAAAAATTTGATAACAGTTCTGACCAATAAAAAAATTACAACAAAATGATTAATTAGATTTATGCTATTTTTTGTACAATTATACTGTTCAATGTTTACAAATATGAAGAAGTATTATTAGAATTGTGAACTTTATATAAGAAAACAATTAATTATCAACTTCGTTTATATTTTTTCGCAATCCAAGAATCTTATCGACCAACCGCAAGTGAATTTTAGGCTTTGGAACACGTATCGATACCTTAATCACACATTTTCATCGCTGACCCCCCCCTTTAAAAATTTCATCGGGCCCAATAACGATCCAGTTGGGAATATATACATATATATTTGCATGTTTATGAATGAATTTATGTGAGATGTGACTTCCCGCCCTCCACACCAGCGACGGTCGTGGCTAAGGCGATGTATCGTCTTTAACTTGGCGCTTGCTCCCAAAAGAGCTCGCTGTGTAGGCGCAGGTGTTCCACGAAATACGTTTTCGCTCTCCTCCGCTCCGCATCCGTTCGGTAGTGGCTCATCATGTTTCCACTCGCCACCGCTTCCCTCGCGCCGCTTCCTTCGCGCCGCTTCCCTCGCACCGCTTTCCTCGCGCCGCATCCCTCGCGCCGCATCCCTCGCGCCGCATCCCTCGCGCCGATCCCTCGCGCCGCTTCCCTCGCGCCGCTTCCCTCGCGCCGCTTCCCTCGCGCCGCTTCCCTCGCGCCGCTTCGCTCGCGGCCGCATCCCTCGCGCCGCTTCCCTCGCGCCGCTTCGCTCGCGCCGCATCCCTCGCGCCGCATCCCTCGCGCCGCTTCCCTCGCGCCGCATCCCTCGCGCCGCATCCCTCGCGCCGCTTCGCTCGCGCCGCATCCCTCGCGCCGCTTCGCTCGCGCCGCATCCCTCGCGCCGCATCCCTCCGCGCCGCATCCCTCGCGCCGCATCCCTCGCGCCGCATCCCTCGCGCCGCATCCCTCGCGCCGCATCCCTCGCGCCGCATCCCTCGCGCCGCTTCCCTCGCGCCGCATCCCTCGCGCCGCATCCCTCGCGCCGCTTCCCTCGCGCCGCATCCCTCGCGCCGCATCCCTCGCGCCGCATCCCTCGCGCCGCTTCCCTCGCGCCGCATCCCTCGCGCCGCATCCCTCGCGCCGCCATCCCTCGCGCCGCTTCCCTCGCGCCGCTTCCCTCGCGCCGCTTCCCTCGCGCCGCCTTCCCTCGCGCCGCTTCGCTCGCGCCGCATCCCTCGCGCCGCTTCCCTCGCGCCGCTTCGCTCGCGCCGCATCCATCGCGCCGCTTCCTCGCGCCGCTTCGCTCGCGCCGCTTCGCTCGCGCCGCTTCGCTCGCGCCGCATCCCTCGCGCCGCATCCCTCGCGCCGCTTCCATCGCGCCGCATCCCTCGCCGCCGCTTCCATCGCGCCGCTTCGCTCGCGCCGCATCCCTCGCGCCGCATCCCTCGCGCCGCATCCCTCGCGCCGCATCCCCTCGCGCCGCATCCCTCGCGCCGCATCCCTCGCGTCGCTTCCCTCGCACCGCTTTCCCTCGCGCCGCTTCGCTCGCGCCGCATCCCTCGCGCCCGCATCCCTCGCGCCGCTTCCATCGCGCCGCATCCCTCGCGCCGCTTCCATCGCGCCGCTTCGCTCGCGCCGCATCCCTCGCGCCGCATCCCTCGCGCAGCTTCGCTCGCGCCGCATCCCTCGCGCCGCATCCCTCGCGCCCGCTTCCCTCGCGCCGCTTCGCTCGCGCCGCATCCCTCGCGCCGCTTCCCTCGCGCCGCTTCGCTCGCGCCGCTTCGCTCGCGCCGCTTCGCTCACGCCGCATCCCTCGCGCCGCATCCCTCGCGCCGCTTCCATCGCGCCGCTTCGCTCGCGCCGCATCCCTCGCGCCGCTTCCCTCGCGCCGCTTCGCTCGCGCCGCTTCGCTCGCGCCGCTTCGCTCGCGCCCGCATCCCTCGCGCCGCATCCCTCGCGCCGCCTTCCATCGCGCCGCATCCCTCCGCGCCGCTTCCATCGCGCCGCTTCGCTCGCGCCGCATCCCTCGCGCCGCATCCCTCGCGCCGCATCCCTCGCGCCGCATCCCTCGCGCCGCATCCCTCGCGCCGCATTCCTCGCGCCGCATCCCTCGCGTCGCTTCCCTCGCGCCGCTTCCCTCGCGCCGCTTCGCTCGCGCCGCATCCCTCGCGCCGCATCCCTCGCGCCGCTTCCATCGCGCCGCATCCCTCGCGCCGCTTCCATCGCGCGCTTCGCTCGCGCCGCATCCCTCGCGCCGCATCCCTCGCGCCGCATCCCTCGCGCCGCATCCCTCGCGCCGCATCCCTCGCGCCGCATCCCTCGCGCCGCATCCCCTCGCGTCGCTTCCCTCGCGCCGCTTCCCTCGCGCCGCTTCGCTCGCGCCGCATCCCTCGCGCCGCATCCCTCGCGCCGCTTCCATCGCGCCGCATCCCTCGCGCCGCTTCCATCGCGCCGCTTCGCTCGCGCCGCATCCCTCGCGCCGCATCCCTCGCGCAGCTTCGCTCGCGCCGCATCCCTCGCGCCGCATCCCTCGCGCCGCTTCCCTCGCGCCGCTTCGCTCGCGCCGCATCCCTCGCGCCGCTTCCCTCGCGCCGCTTCGCTCGCGCCGCTTCGCTCACGCCGCATCCCTCGCGCCGCATCCTCGCGCCGCTTCCATCGCGCCGCTTCGCTCGCGCCGCATCCCTCGCGCCGCCTTCCCTCGCGCCGCTTCGCCTCGCGCCGCTTCGCTCGCGCCGCTTCGCTCGCGCCGCATCCCTCGCGCCGCATCCCTCGCGCCGCTTCCATCGCGCCGCATCCCTCGCGCCGCTTCCATCGCGCCGCTTCGCCTCGCGCCGCATCCCTCGCGCCGCATCCCTCGCGCCGCATCCCTCGCGCCGCATCCCTCGCGCCGCATCCCTCGCGCCGCATCCCTCGCGCCGCATCCCTCGCGCCGCATCCCTCGCGTCGCTTCCCTCGCGCCGCTTCCCTCGCGCCGCTTCGCTCGCGCCGCATCCCTCGCGCCGCATCCCTCGCGCCGCTTCCATCGCGCCGCATCCCTCGCGCCGCTTCCATCGCGCCGCTTCGCTCGCGCCGCATCCCTCGCGCCGCATCCCTCGCGCAGCTTCGCTCGCGCCGCATCCCTCGCGCCGCTATCCCTCGCGCCGCTTCCTTCGCGCCGCTTCGCTCGCGCCGCATCCCTCGCGCCGCTTCGCTCGCGCCGCATCCCTCGCGCCGCTTCGCTCGCGCCGCATCCCTCGCGCCGCTTCCCTCGCGCCGCTTCGCTCGCGCAGCTTCGCTCGCGCCGCTTCGCTCGCGCCGCATCCCTCGCGCAGCTTCGCTCGCGCCGCATCCCTCGCGCCGCTTCCCTCGCGCCGCTTCGCTCGCGCCGCTTCGCTCACGCCGCATCCCTCGCGCCGCATCCCTCGCGCCGCTTCCATCGCGCCGCTTCGCTCGCGCCGCATCCCTCGCGCCGCATCCCTCGCGCCGCTTCCATCGCGCCGCATCCCTCGCGCCGCTTCGCTCGCGCCGCATCCCTCGCGCCGCATCCCTCGCGCCGCTTCCCTCGCGCCGCTTCGATCGCGCCGCTTCGCTCGCGCCGCATCCCTCGCGCCGCTTCGCTCGCGCCGCATCCCTCGCGCCGCTTCGCTCGCGCCGCTTCGCTCGCGCCGCATCCCTCGCGCCGCCTCGCGCCGCTTCGCTCGCGCCGCATCCCTCGCGCCGCTTCCCTCGCGCCGCTTCGCTCGCGCCGCTTCGCTCGCGCCGCTTCGCTCGCGCCGCTTCGCCTCGCGCCGCTTCGCTCGCGCCGCATCCCCTCGCGCCGCATCCCTCGCGCCGCATCCCTCGCGCACCTTCGCTCGCGCCGCATCCCTCGCGCCGCTTCGCTCGCGCCGCATCCCTCGCGCCGCTTCTCTCGCGCCGCTTCCCTCGCGCCGCTTCCATCGCGCCGCTTCGCTCGCACCGCAAGCATCGCTTCAGCACGAGTCGTTTCGCCAGTCCCTCTGGAGTTACTCGTGCTATCGCTCCCAAAAATAACTTTTTGGTGAAATTTAGAGAAACAAAATAGCGTTAGCCCACACGATGGCCCAGATCACTAAGGCAGTAGTGCAGGAGCGGATCTCTGAAGAAAGGAATCGCGGGTTCGGGTCCCGCCTTTGGCATGGTTGTGTTGTCTATGTCTCTGTAATGATTGTGTGGGCCTACTTCATCATTCATCATCATTATCATCATCATCATTTATTCATCCTATCCTCCAGGGATAACAATCCTGCAGTATAAAATTGAATCAGCATTATATTGCTGATTCTCCCATATAGAATAAGAGTAAGGTCCGCCTACTCCATGAATCAAGTCTGAGCCCTGGTGGGATGTACTTATCGCGTGGCCCCACGATGGCCAATACAAGGAAACAAAAAAAACGCGTTAATATGGAGTTTTTATGTAGAGGCAAAAGGTGATATTCTTAAACTCTATTGATCACAAATCTAATGACGCTACACTGTTGTATGGAACGAAGTTCAGATGAGGATTTAGCAATTGTGGTGTTGTGTTATGCACGAGGTGCATTTCAAGCGTTGTACAAAGAAGTTGCTTATCGAAGATACTAGAAAATAGGTGAGACATTTGAACCAAGGGACGAGTCTAGAAATAAAAAAATCTTCATAATGCAATTTTATATTTTATGTCCCTTGTGATTCAGATGTCGTTATGAACGTTACTTTCGACGAAAATATGATCTTAACTTCTTTATTGCGATTTTTTCACTTGTTACCTTTCCAACAATTTTCTTCAATTCAACAAATTCTCAATTTCGAGTTGCTTCGAGGTGCGTCTAACTGTCCAGATTACTTGCAGAAAAGTAATTGTTATTTACGAAGAATTCATTATTTCATTTAATTTTTAAATTTTGTGTCTGTTTGCGCTATTTGTGTGTGTTGCTTTATTTAGATTTAAATTTATTTTATGCCAATGTTATGTCTCATACAGTGATTGATCTACTACTTAGAAGTTTTCTAAACTTAACGATGAAGGTTGAACGATACATTACGAACAATTGTAGGCATACTCCCAAGCTAAATACGGGTATACATCATTCGGCGACGAAAATGAAGAAAAACAGCAACAAAAAAACATCGTGGTGGATCCTGAATGTATTTGAGAAGGGGAAAATTACACTTCGAATCCATTCTTCACAAATTTGTTCTCCAAAACATCACTTTTTACAATGTAAATTTCTTCTTGATATGGTGTTCGGAGACATAATGGGAATCCAATATTTTATTATCGTCAAACTTTTTTATTGACAGATTTAATTTATTTTGTCCAAAAACAGTAAAACCGTATGTGACGTATGAAGAAGTACAATCTGCATTCATTTTTTTTCCGCTCCAGAATTTCTTTCACACCTTTTATCCATAAATGGTTGAATGATTAAAAGTAGTACCAACAAAGCGAGGTTAGCAACATTTGAAATCTAGAAATTTTGCTTCGATTGATCAGGATAACTGGACGATATGGGGGATTCAGTAAATGTTCAGTCATTAGAAGTTCATTAGAAAGAAATTCTAAAGAATTTGGACAAATTCGTTAAGAAACACTTCTCTGTTGATTTAATCATACTTGAGTAAATGGTCAAACGCTAAACATATAAATTTGTAGGTCAGATGAACTTTTGCAATACGACACGCGTTGAATCCAAAGAGAGCAATGAAATTACACATTGAACTTAAAGTTGTTCAACGCCAAACGAGTATTGTGCTAAGAAAATTAAATAGTATATACATCTCGAGTTAATTACATCGCATCCCTAGTGAACCACTTCAATTTCAGCCTCTCATGCCGCTCCGCCGAATTATGAAAGCTTGTTTTCGTCTCACGAAATTTCAAACAAACTCTCTCAAACGACTGTTATACTCACATTCGCGCGAAGCTGCTCAAAGCGGCACAAAAAAAACCTGAAGCACCACTCCAGAACGTCAAGTATACGAAAACACCATCTACCGGCCGGGAGAGGAAGTACGAGTTGTCGGCCGCGCGATCTGGCGTGAGGCGCGGAGACTGCGTTACCCTAGCAACGGACGCCGTTGACAAAGGCTCGGGAATGAAGACTAATTAGAGGAAATAACAAGTTGCGCTGGATTCTGCGTGGCGTGGCGTGCCGTGGCGTGGAGCCGAGCCGCTTGCACTGGGAGAAGAGAGAGCCACGCCCTCTCGCTTTTCGGAGGCGACCTTCAGAGGACCCGCTGTGGCTGCGAGAACCGGCGTGGATTCAGAAACTGCCTAAAGGGGGCAGGGCCAGATTTGAAGCAGAGCGTTGAGAGCTCTCACTTACGAACTACAGCTGCGGCATTACGTCGATGTGTACAAAACATCGATGTTTTTATAAAATCATTGATGCATTTAATTAATGATGCATTGATGCATTTATTAATCATTAATGCAGTTTTTTGGAGTCAAAGTTTCTTTAAGATTCATGTTTTGTGCCCGGTATTTTCACATGGTCCATGTTTTATAAATGGAACTAGTGGTGCTTCAGAATAGCACAGACTTTCCCGAATTAGTTTTCTATTTCCTTGTATTAGGCCTAGCTACTAATAATTGCCACATTCTCGGGTCAGCTGCTATCTATCGCCGCCCAAAGCACTTTCTTTTATTTTTTCTTCATTTTTCGGTTTCCTAATGGTAGAACTGAAATATTTATTTTGGAATATTAACGAACACAAAAACCTTGTCCTAAGTGGAATTTTTTAAAAATTTGGAACCGTTTTTAAGAAAATGGCGCTTAAGCCCTACTAAAAAACTGCGAACGTTCAAAATGCTGACTTACTTCGTAAGAGTCACACCAGGCTCACAATGGGACTGACAGAACGAGCAAAATACTTGTTGTCTACTTAAAATAGTTCGACCCCCAGGTTTTGAAGTCTATGATGAGTCCTTAGTGTCTATTACTGTTGTCATGAAGCATTTAGGGGTTTCCTAGCTACTAAAATACTAGTTTTTCCTTGTGAGAATCAGAAACTAGCAGTAGAACTCGGACTTTAAGTTAGACAAGTTTCATTTTTACACTGATCTATACCTTGAAAAATAACAAAGAAAATGTTCTTACACTCTTATCATGAAAAAAGTGGACTTATTTCCCTTTTAAAACCTCTCAATTGTCTTGATGACTTTTTACTTTGTTTTGTCAGTTAAATCTCAATTAAAAATTAATAAACGAAACAAATTTCAAGTTTCCCCACTTTTTCACACTGGTCCCCATTTGTACCCCATTCGTCCTTTTGAACCTTCCGAGCACTGCGATTGTTATTTAAAAACGATGAGAAACCCTGTACAACAACCCTAACTATAGAACATCGAAAGTAATGACAATTCTTATTCTTCAAAGTGTTAAATGTTTATTTTGAATTACTATAATAACTAGAAATAACAAAAAACACTGTATGTAACACGTCTTTCAGAAATTGTTACATAAAGAACTATTTGTATTTCATTGTAAATCCTCTACGCACTTGAATATTCGGCAATGTTATAATTTCTTTAAAACTCCTCATAACGGACCTCGGGATTTCGGACCACCTTTCGTAATTTTTCCCTCCTCGAATTGTCACTACACAAGATGCACGCCCTTGCCCATTCTATTTATATCTATTTAAATTGAAGTAAATATGGTGTGAATGAGGATGTGATGAGGGAGGACTTCACTTTTTTTAGAATAATTTATTTGATAGAATTAATTTTTGCCTTGATTTCCAATTGCGTCCATGGACTCCTTGAGGATGACATTATTAAATAATAAGTGGTTGATTTGATTGAGTACATTATAATTTTAATATTGATACTGCTTTTGAGATATAATTAAAGTAGTATTTTCTTTGAAACACTCAAACTACAGCTCTAACTCGAAATTAGTTTTGTCAAGTTTTTATCTGTAGTACATAACTACGTTTAATTAACATTTCTGTGCATTCGTGGAGAACAAAAAGGCTGAAAAGGGTCTTAAATCAAATGATATCACTGATTTTCGTAGAAGTAAAATATTTCACTCGCCATTCCACGAAAGAACTTGTGACGAGAGAGATTAATATTCAAAATGACTTTCCCAACATGTTGGGGTTTAAAAGTATGAGAGAGTGAAAGTTCTCAGCTGTTGTTCCGAGGAAAAAAAGGACGCACAAAATGAGCCTAATGGAATGTTCCTGACGTAGAAACATTAATTCCGCTCAGGAACGACTAGAAATATTATCCTGTAGTTTGAAAGAGTCTCGTCGAAACTTTTCTCCGCAAATAGAATTACATGATACTTGGACCGAAACGTGTTCGTGGGCAGAATTAGAAACGAAAATTTCGTGACCATGTCCTCCAATGAGCAAATGATTCATGAAATGGAGGTAGCTCTATGATATGTAAATATCACCTTAATTTTCTGTTCAAGAAAATCATATACACACTCACAAAATGTGAGATTATTCTGTGAACTGTATAATATAAGACTGTATATATAAATTCTGGAAAAATACAAACTCTATTTATTGAGAGCACAGTGTTCGACATGTTTGTAAAAATGTAATTGAAATGTTTATTATTTACAAAGCTCTGTACATGCATGTTGTAGTGGTCTATGTCAAGAAATCCTAACCATCCCTTAAGTACACAACATCATCATTATATAATTAAAATCACCGATTTTTGTACAAGGATACGTGTCAGACGATAGCAGGACATTGCGTTTATGCACACTACACTTTCGCGTTTAAAAATACTCCATCTTAGAACAAAAAATGGTCATTTAAAAGTTCAAAAAGATCCAACAAAAAGATTTCGGTCACATTTATAATAACATTTTACATTGAAAACTTATGTTTTGTGGCAAAGTTTTTAATGTAAACTGTTATTATAAACTTGACTGTCCGAAATCTTTTTGTTGGATCTTTTTGAACTTTTAAATTAAATCTATGTGACAGCCTTACAAAAGTATTTCAAAAAAATAGTCATCTTTGTTTCATTAAATATAACCTGACACTCACCCTTACTGGCACTAGCTTAGATGGCTCTGGGCATCAATTGATGTTACTGCAGTAACTCCGGCTGGAAGATCTTTGGGTTCGGGTCCCGACCGTGACAGGATTTTCGACACTGGCTACGTAGCCAGGTCGAGTTCAGCCGCTGTCTGGAGAATTCTAGCGGCCGGCTGCTCTGATCGGGAGTTTTCCGTAGTTTCGCCGATCAACACCACGGGAATGCCGGAGCAGTACCCTAACAAACGGGTCACGGACCGCGCGCGATCTTTCCTTCCTCTTCCTTGTGCTATCCTCTCCTCTTACACACACACTTACACTAACAAGCACTACACTACCACACATGTCGGGAGACCGGTGGGAGCTCAGAGCTTCTCCCGGCTGGGGAGGAGTCCCGCTGATGGGAGATACCTGGTTGGGGAAAACCCTGCAAGCCAACGTAGGTCGGCGCCAGATATCGCCATTCAGCGGGGGAAGATCACCGCCACCTCCCGGGATAAAACATGCACGACACTAATGGGATTGCTGCTTTGATCGGTAGTTTTCCGTGGTTTCTCCGATCAACACCACGAGAATGCCGGAGCAGTACCCTAACAAACGGGCCACGGACCGCGCGCGATCTGTCCTTCCTTTTCCTGTCTTATTCTCGCTCCTTACTTATACAGACACTCACATTCACTAAACTACCCCACACCGGTCGGGAGCCTATATCTTGTCCCGGTAGGATTGGTGTCCCGCTGGAGAGATACCTGGTTGGGGAAACCCTGCAAATCGACGGGTAGGTCGGCACCGGATCTCGCCGGAGGAAGGTCACCCCCACCTCCTATGATACAAATGTATTACAATTACGAGGCCAATCCCCTTGCTCGCGCTAGACAACGAAATGTCTCCTGCTATCGATAGAACGATTGCAACTCACACAACAAAATGACGTAATGAATCAATCGAAATGACCCTAGATAAGCGTTCATTCTTTAATTTTTTTAATTTAGAATTTTTACCTGCTAATAAGAGCAAGTGATAACATACCTAAGGCTCACTAAAATTCATTTACAGAAAAAAACTCAGGAAATTTGGTTCAGTAGGAAGATGAAACTTCATAGGACAAACTTCGTAGCTCAAAATTCGATAGTTCGAATTCACCTACTGTCTGAAGGAGATTTCTAGAGGCTGGATGCTCTGATAGGTGGTTTTCGTGGTTTCTCCGATCAACGCCAGGTGAATGCCGGAGCAGTACCCTAAGAAACGGGCCAGAGCGCGCGCGATCTTTCCTTCCTCTTCCTTGTCCCCTCCTCACCCCTATTTACACTCATTTATCACGTCAGGCCGGTCGAGAGCTTACAGCTTGTTCCGACTGGGGCGGTGCCCGGTTGGTGGGAGATACCTAGTATTTTCTTGTAGCTTAATCTAACAGGTGCTTAAATCAGGTGCTTAATATGAACTAACCAATCGATTTAAGCTCAACATCAAGTTTGCTGATCCAGAAACAAACAAAAAACCTCGTATTCTTAACCCCGCAACACTGAACTTTTCAGAACTTAGTGTTCAGCGTTATTAGAAAAGGAATGAATTCCCTCGCGAGTGAAAATGAGATATAACAGTGCAATTACAGTGTAATTTGTCTTGTTAACTTGCTCTGTTCGTTTTTCAAGCATATTCTTTTATTTTCCAACATTTATTTCATACTTTTAACACACACACACGAACCCGAGAAGATCCACCCATTTAATTTAATACTCCATCACAACACATTCAAGTTATTATGTTCTGTTCACAAATGTAGAACAAAGTACTCACTTCATTGTGTGTCAAGTTTGTTTACGGAATCCGCAGTTGCACACTCGGCACGCCGCTCTCGCCAAGGCATTGTCCTGGCCGTTCGCGGCCCTGGCTGAAGACCTTATTACGCGGGTACGTCGTTAGCCACCGGAATGGAACTCTTAAGAGGAGTCATTACGCTCGAGACGCACGCACGCCTCGCTTTTGTTTTCTTTCCGTTCCGAGGGTGCAGACGTCTCGCTCGGTTGAACCACCGTCGCTGGAGGCTCCATGTTTCCATTCGTACTGTCATACCCAGGGGCCTCTTGAAACAAAATTTGAAGGAATAAAGCGGTGGTGTCAAGGTCTGCTACTGGTGGCACTGGCACGCCTCGCGGCACCGTTCCTTGCCACGAGCTTCTCTGCGCCACTAGCGTCGGGGGAGGAAACTATTAGTAACCTCGCCGTTTTACAATAGGGATGGCGTTGTCTCTGGTGGCGGGGTGATTAACTGCGTGAAGGGGCGGTTTCGTCGTGGCACTCGTGCCACGGACTCCCGCTCGCGGCATCGACCTTGACAGAACTGAATTAAGTATAAACGTGCATGGCAAGCATCCTAGTCTGTGTACTATTTGCTGAGTCCTACGCTCTGTGCTTTTTTCGGTATTTGTATATTCTGGATCCACGGTCGATAGGCCGAATTCATCAGACTTGCACATCAATTTATTTCCAGGGGGGATTTAATTCGGACCAAAAAGGGCTAGCATTTAGCCCTACCTCGCCCCGTTCAGGATTCCCTCATGTCAGAATGGCATCCGCATAGGGTGGAACACAACGCTGCTCTAGAAAGTCTATACTCTTTAGCCTGGGTGGGACCTCCCTGGCAGCTGAGAGAAAAAGAAAGGAATGATCGCGCGCGGTCCGTGGCCCGTTTGTGAGGGTGCTACTCCGGCATTCGCCTGGGGCTGATCGGAGAAACCACGGAAAACTACCGATCAGAGCAGCCCGCCGCCAGATTTCTCCTCCAGACACCTACTGAATTCGACCTAGCTGGAAAGGTAGTATCGAAAATCCTGCCGCCGACCGCTGCGGAGACAGCTGCGATGATCGCTCAGAACTAAACCCGGACGATCCACGCACTGGGCATCGGAGACAGATGATTGTCGACGAACAGGACTCTGTCACAAGCACCCGGCGCCTATCGCATCTAATTCACAAATCGATCGAGAGCTTCAAGTACCTCTCCGCTCAGAATTCATCTCGCAAACCTCTCAAAACTATTATTCTCTCCTCCCCGCATGTCCTAACACGCCAATATTCCATCTCGGTCAAAACGCACGTTATCCTTCACGCATTTGATCCAGATTCCCCCAAAGATCTCTTTCGCCCACCCTGATTCACAAAAGCATGTGCCCCCTTTTCCCACGAACACCCTCCCTCCACTTCTAGACAATAAATGCAAATCTTCCCTTAGTCAAGTTATTTTAAAATAGTGAAGGGTTGCACCGAGACACGCATTTGCCTTAGGATGGCCCCGTAAATTCATTGTATGTAACATTGTGCCAGTCAAAATCCCCGAAAGACGAAATTCGAACGGGAAGAAAATAAATTAAAAAGGCGCCTATCGCGTTGCGCCGGTAAGCCATCCCTCGAGAGCTTCGCACGCTCGCACTCGGAGAGACCGGACTGAGAAGAGGTTCCTCTTCGAGCGAGACAGGTCTCGCACTCGAGGTCGTTTTTCCACGCTGTACATCGATATATTTCGTTTTTTCTAACTTGGCACGTGCCACTAGATGCGGCATGATGTGGCGACGGAAAAAGACAAGAAATGCTGAGAGATATCCGATCGTGAAGACAGGCCCGGACGCACCAAGTTATAAAAACCGATGTATACAAATAATCGTCAGTAAACTCTCTTGATATTTCATATTGATATTCCAATGTTTTTTACTCACAACAAACAAATAAGGACGGGTTTGCTGGAGTTTCCACAAAGGATCGCATGTGTCATACCCGCATGAATGACAATGACTTACATGACAACAAATTATTATAACATGCACGATAAATTATGCTTTTGAACTGATATGGAACTGAATTGTTTTCCAAAATTTCGAAAACGAGTGAAATTTTTAATTACGAGAAGAGGATAGTCCAGGGAGGGAGAGAAAGAGGGAGAGAGAGAGAAAGAGGGAGAGAGAGAGAAAGAGAGAGAAAGAGGGAGAGAGAGAGAAAGAGGGAGAGAGAGAGAAAGAGGGAGAGAGAGAGAAAGAGGGAGAGAGAGAGAAAGAGGGAGAGAGAGAAAGAGGGAGAGAGAGAGAGAAAGAGGGAGAGAGAGAGAGAAAGAGGGAGAGAGAGAGAGAAAGAGGGAGAGAGAGAGAGAAAGAGGGGAGAGAGAGAGAGAAAGAGGGAGAGAGAGAGAGAAAGAGGGAGAGAGAGAGAGAAAGAGGAGAGAGAGAGAGAAAGAGGGAGAGAGAGAGAGAAAGAGGGAGAGAGAGAGAAAGAGGGAGAGAGAGAGCAGAAAGAGGGAGAGAGAGAGAGAAAGAGGGAGAGAGAGAGAGAAAGGAGGGGAGAGAGAGAGAAAGAGGGAGAGAGAGAGAGAAAGAGGGAGAGAGAGAGAGAAAGAGGGAGAGAGAGAGAAAGAGGGAGAGAGAGAAAGAGGGAGAGAGAGAAAGAGGGAGAGAGAGAAAGAGGGAGAGAGAGAAAGAGGGAGAGAGAGAAAGAGGGAGAGAGAGAAAGAGGGAGAGAGAAAGAGGGAGAGAGAAAGAGGGAGAGAAAGAGGGAGAAAAAGAGGGAGAAAAAGAGGGAGAAAAGAGGGAGAGGAAAAGGCAGAGAAAGAGGGAGAGAAAGAGGAGAGAGAAAAAGAGAGAGGATGAAGCGAGGGGAGAAACAGAGAGTGGATTAAGATACGACAGGGGAAAAGGATGAAGAACCGGAAGGAGTGAGAGAGGCCGAAGAGGCGAACAGAAGAAAGAGAATGAAGAGGTGAAAGGAAACAAGAGGACAGAGGATTGGGGGAGAAAGATAAAATTATTTAAATACTCGCGTTTAACCTTTCTGAATAGCAACATTACCTGCTTTCTCATGAAACGCACTTCCTTCCACTCCAGCCAAGAAGCACTCTCTCCGCGTTCTGCTTTCGCAGGAATTCCTTTCCCCCCTTCCCGCCTACACAAACAGCGAAGGGTCGTTGGCAGAGCGGATTCCGCCTGATAGCAACTCTTGGCGCGACTGACCCTTCACGCACGCACGGCGCGGCGCGGCGCGCGATCTCCGCGGCGGATAAGCGGGCGGATGTATTATTACGGAGACACCGGAAGGAAGGCCGGCCGCCAAGCGCGACGCTAGCGCCCGCAGTGGGCCCGCGCGGCAACCAAAGTCGGAGACATACAGCAAGCGCAGTTATACTTCGGTTTTTCTTTCTTGGCGCGTGGGGGGGTGTCATCAAAATGGGATATCTCACGGTATTTTGCGTCGCTCTGGGTTGCGCATCTAGGAGTCGCATGACCGCCCCACTGTTCGGTACAGTCGCGATCATGCGAATCTTAGCGGCACAACCGAGAACGACGCGAAATACCGTGAGATATTCCATTTTGATGACACACCCCCACGCGCCAAGAAAGAAAAACCGAAGTATAGGGCAAATGGGACATATCTGACGTTTTCAGTAGGATTATGTCAACAATTTTTTCAGCCAACCTCTCTTTCTCTTTCTCTCTTCGTTCTCTCTCCCCCTTCATCTTGCTCTTTTGCCCTCTCCCAGCCTCTCCTTTGTTCCATTCCCTCCCCTTTCTTTCACTCCATTCACTCCCGTTCTTCCATTCCATGCCCGCTCTTTCTTCCATTCCATATCCGCCCTTTATTCCATTCCATTCACACTCTTTTCATTCCATTCACTGCCTTTCATCCTCCCATTCCCTACCTCTTTTTCTCGCTTTCCCTCCCTCTTTTTTCTATTTCTCTCCATCTCATTATTCCATTCTCTCTCCGTTCTTTCATTTCTTCCATCCATTTCATCCATACTCATCCTCCCTTTCTTCCATTCCCTCCCTCCCGCTCTCCCTTTTTTCTGTCTCCCTTTCTCTGTCTCCTTTTCTCCCTTTCTCCCTTCTGTCCATCTCATTCCACCAGTCCCTTATCTTCCTTCCTTCCCTTCCGTTCCTCCCCTTCATTTACACCCTCCCTCTCTTTCTTCCATCCCCTCGCTCCCTTTCATCCTTCCCATTCCTCTGTTTCTTCCCCTCCCTCTCTTTCCTTTCCACATTTTCTTCCTTTTCTTTCCTTCCCACCCTCCCGCTCCCTCTATCTCCCGCTCCCTCTATCTCCCGCTCCCTCTATCTCCCGCTCCCTCTATCTCCCGCTCCCTCTATCTCCCGCTCCCTCTATCTCCCGCTCCCTCTATCTCCCGCTCCCTCTATCTCCCGCTCCCTCTATCTCCCGCTCCCCTCTATCTCCCGCTCCCTCTATCTCCCGCTCCCTCTATCTCCCGCTCCCTCTATCTCCCGCTCCCTCTATCTCCCGCCTCCCTCTATCTCCCGCTCCCTCTATCTCCCGCTCCCTCTATCTCCCGCTCCCTCTATCTCCCGCTCCCTCTATCTCCCGCTCCCTCTATCTCCCGCTCCCTCTATCTCCCGCTCCCTCTATCTCCCGCTCCCTCTATCTCCCGCTCCCTCTATCTCCCGCTCCCTCTATCTCCCGCTCCCTCTATCTCCCGCTCCCTCTATCTCCCGCTCCCTCTATCTCCCGCTCCCTCTATCTCCCGCTCCCTCTATCTCCCGCTCCCTCTATCTCCCGCTCCCTCTATCTCCCGCTCCCTCTATCTCCCGCTCCCTCTATCTCCCGCTCCCTCTATCTCCCGCTCCCTCTATCTCCCGCTCCCTCTATCTCCCGCTCCCTCCATCTCCCGCTCCCTCCATCTCCCGCTCCCTCCATCTCCCGCTCCCTCCATCTCCCGCTCCCTCCATCTCCCGCTCCCTCCATCTCCCGCTCCCTCCATCTCCCGCTCCCTCCATCTCCCGCTCCCTCTATCTCCCGCTCCCTCTCTCTCAAAATAGTGGCGTTCACAGAGAAGTGGCCTTACCGATAACCCTGAGCGGCGCAGATCTTCTATGAGCCTTGTTCAGCGATGGGGCTCACTGTGTGCGTGTGTGCGTGCGTGCGTGGGTGGGTGGGAGGCGACGCGGGAGGCCTCGGCTGCCAGGCGGCGAGGGAGCCGGCCGCGCCAAAGAGAATTAGCGCAGGAAATGCAGCTCCGCACGAGGCGGAATTCGCGAAAGCTGAAAGGAAACCAAATTAAAAGAGGTGCCCCGAGCCAGCTGGCTTAGCTACGGTCGAGCACGGTACAGTACGTCACACGAACTTCTCCGCACACGAATATGTCAAAATAAAAAACTACGAAAGTAGAAAAAGATAATTATTTTGCTCACTAAAAGAAGAAATGTAATTATGTCTTATACTAATGAATTTTATCTAAATTATCGAATCCTTTAGAAGGTTGTCCGAAATTTCATCTACATCCGGCCAACCTATAATTAAATTCTCCTTTTCCAGATTGCATTTGGAAGTATTTGCACTTCACGCACAAGGATTTTGGCTCCGGTGTGTATAACGACGACAAAGGTAGGGGAAAAGGATTAAATAATACCGGAAAGAAACGAAGATCAGAGAGAAGAGATACATAATTTTGAATTGAATAACATTGATGACGACAAAAACCAAAAAGGGGTTCGATACGAACGAAAATAAATGATTGGAGAGACAACAAAATATTAAGTCACGGCCAAAATACCAACTCAGACTAGAAGTACATGCAAACTATTCTGCCCTTAATCACCTGGATGAATACTTAATGTTTTCCGTGTAAATAGGATTTCTCTTCAATTTATTCATAGATTCTGTATGTAAATACCTCGCTCCACCAAATAATCAGTTATTTTGTTACATTTACATAATTTTCATAATTTTGTTTAGTATTTTCCATATACAGGTGACCTTGCTGACCTTGCTGATATCGTATTCGTGAGTAGACGCACCTTGTCGGAAAACGATAATGGTCATCGGTTACGAGACTTTCTAATACGATATCAGCAAGGTCAGCTGTCCTTGCGCGCTACAGCGAAGAATTTACGAAGTTCTAATTGCACTGTTTTTGCAACAAATACTTTTCAAATATTAACAATATTTATATCATTGCATTGCATTTTGAAATATCTTTAGAATGATGGAGAAAAAAATATACTTCCATTTAAAAAATCAAAGTTGTGTCAATACCTCTAAAGTTAGATACGTTACAAACTAGAAAACGATATATGTTATTTACCCCATCATTTGCAACTACATGGCGCAAATAGCATCTCGATACCTCAAACCGTTTTCAAGATATTTACTGTGACCAACGTAGGTGCTCCATTCTGTATATCATTATTAAAAGACAGACTTTGTAATTTTGGTTAATGTTTATGAAAGAACATCCTGGGAATTACTAGTAGGATCCATTCAGTCAAGTCTTGATTGTTTCATTATAATAACTAAGTATTTCGATTGAAATGGAGAGTATTTTTTTTTGTTATTCATAAAAAGGAATTAGAGAGGATAGAAGTGATGGCTTTCAAATTTCCAAAACAAAAAATTGACCAAATACGAATATTCGGCCTCACAATGGCCAGGAACGAAAAGATCTAGTGGGGAGAGGATTACTTTCCGAAATTAACTACAGAGATTCGGGCACGTTCTAAAACATACCCATGATCCTACTGTTAATATAACAGACCTGCAAGCAACAGCTGCACGTTTGCGAAGCCTGCGAAACACCACAAGGAACAGTTCAAGTATAAAGTTGTTCATTGCAAATTCGAACTGTAAATCAAAAATAAAATAAATAATAATATTAAAAGAGACTGAAAAATGTTACTTAACCATTTAAAAAGAATTACGGCCGTGACGGCCCGTATAAAGTGTGTTAAAGTACACCTCAATAAAAAAAATTAAAACAAAAACACAATACATAAGCACTAAAATCTCATTTGCTCTCTCATATGTGCCTCTGAAATTATTGTGGTACAGTAATCCCTCAATATTCGCGGGAGTTAGGTTCCCAAAGAACCTCGCGAATGTCAAATCCGCGAATGTTGAGTCTATATTTTAATGAAGAAAGGTGGGTTAGGTTCCTGTAAATCGAAAAGCTGTTTAAAAACGAAGTAAAAAAAGTCTGACAAACAAATGCAGAAGATCTGAGTAAGTGCTACTAAAACGATTCACAATTAACATCCCAAAGAGAAGAAATAAAACAATATTTGAAAACAATTTCAAAGTCGAAAGAGATTGAATTTAGGATTTGGTTATTTGTTTTGGTTCATCACCCTCCTCGTTATTCTAATATCCAAAAATAGAAAAGTTGCTGTTTCTATTTCTCTCTTAAATTTCGAATTTCTTTCCATGTTCGGGTCACATTCGAATGCCCTTTCCACCAGGGCTTGCTGAAGTTTTAGAACGCCATTAACAGCTTTGACATTGAAACTGGTCCAGGACGCAATTTCGCTTCTGTTACTTCAGTACGTTTGTGGAGGTTTTTTCGCTGATGATTTCCCGACGCTGTTCTTCAGTGGGATCATTATAATGAGAGTTGCACAGATCCTGAATGGATTTTCTGTTTATGAGGGCAAACCCCCTACCTCCAATTTCATTTCAATTTAATTATTTTACATTTGTATTATTCTATTAATGTGAATTGTTATTCCAACTTTGATATTTTTGCAGAACGTGATATTTTGAGCTCCGGTGTCTGCCGAGTTGGTTTCCCAGCTAACGCTGATAAAGGAAATAAAATGTGCTAGCTTTAAAAACGTACGACACAAGAAACACTCGCGAATGTTGAAGTCGCGAATGTTAAAACCGGTCGAATTTCTCTCATCGCGAATGTTCGAAACTCGCGAATAGTGAATTCGCGGATGTCGAGGTATTATATAGCAAGTATAAATATATACTGTATTATATAGCAAGTACAAACGACCTTACAACGCGTGATACAGCTTTCTCACTCGCGCTGTATTCGCAAAGAAACAAATACGATTCAGCGTCCCGGTTAAGGCTAAAGCTGGTTAACAAATACAGTCGTAAAGACAACTCACCCACAATGGAATCTTGAATACGCTGAATACGACAAATATCAAATAATATGATGCGGCTTCCATTTAAAGGAGAACGACGCTCAGTGAGATTGTCAGAGAAAATTATCTCCCCTTAATATGAAAAATTTGGAGAAATAATCTCCTTATAACGTACTGTTGTCAATATCTCAAACAAATAGCTATCATGCACTGTTATATATAAATTTAACTTGACACATAAATTTTTAATGGTTATTAAATGATTCCATTCTTACACGCAACACTCACCTTGCTGGATACTGGGATTGACATGAAATTTTACCAGCTTGTTCAGCACATTTCAAAACCTCTACATACAAATTTGTACGTGCCGTGAAGTATTTGCAAGTAGTGTTTTGCGACAATTAGTACTGAGACCTTTCATGACCTTACCGCCTGTAGAAGGACAGAAATCGCTGCTCGCCGCTGGTTCTGCAGCCGTTACTCACACATCGCGTCGCCACTATCGGCCTTTCGGCAGGGTCTCTGTTACTTCGGAGGGCAGGCGGGGCGACAAAAACGGGTGTTTACAATGCAGGTGCCCTTCCCTTGCAACCTTCAGACTCGCAAAAAATCCTAATTATACCGGAATAAAAAACAGATATCTCTAGAATATATTTCTAAAAACCTCCGAATTAGCACCTGAATACACGACCCGATAGGGCATCCTCAACCTTACGTTAGATTTAAGTTTTAGAACTAAGTTTTAAATATAAGTTGGCACGTAAGCCTTTCCGACATATGTAAAGATGTTGCTGAGACTGAACTAAATATTGCCAACATAAATCAATAAAAGAAACATTGAAGGTTCAGAAGGACAAGTAGGATGAGAACACATGCATGAATAAGGCGAATGCAATAATTGAATGCCTACACTGACATTATTTGAAGGATTTAAAGATTACAGTGTGGTTTAATTAATCAGACAAGACTTATTAAATAATAAATACGTAAATAAATAAATGCACAACAAATCAGTAAATAAATAAAAATAAATAATAAACAGATACAATAAAGAAAAATAATTAAATAAAAATAATAAATAAATTTCACTCATGGGTTACGCACAAAATTTTCACAATAATAATATTTAACAAAAAAAAGTTCCTGCGCTTACTAACACTCTCCACAGAACGTTAAACTAACAAATCACTGGCAATGGCCTTCGCCATCGTTTTTATACGAACGCCTTTGGAAGTCTGTCACCGGTTGACGCCGCGAAACGGTCCTGGCGCTGCAAAGCAACGGCTCGCCTGCTGCGAGAAGCGCGGAGGTCACAAAGGTCCTGATACAAAATACCTATTAAATACTATTATTAATATTCCATAGCACTTCAAAATTTGTATAAATAGGTTTTGCATGGTGTTCTATCTGCTGGTGAAATTTCATGACAATCCGAGTATCCAGCACGATGAGTGTTGCGTGTTAGAGAAGGAACTCTTACCAACTTTATATAACTATTGGCTAAATCCGAATATTTCCAACTGATGCCACTGTATTTACAGAACATTTGATCACATTTCGTTACACCATTTGAGGAGCACATCAGGTATATCCAGCACACTGAGGCTATAAAACTCCACTGACCAATACCTCAGGAATCAGTCAGTTAGAACCAGCTAGAATATAAGATGAATAAAAGAGCCCCACTAAAGCAGCACTTAGAGCAAGGCTTATCAGAAAGACGATTCGGGACCAAAGACCCGTCGGGATTGGCCGGAGCTGATGGCCGAAGCAGTTGCGGGAGCGAGAGAAGCCTGCTTACACGCAACACTAACCGTGCTGGATACTCGGATTGACTAGAGATTTTACCAGCTTGTTCAGCACCTTTCAAAACCCGTACATACAAATTTTTACGTGCTATGAAGCATTACAAGTAGTGTTTTTGCGATAATTAGTATTGAGACCTTTCTTGACCTTACCGACCGTGGAAGGGCGGAAAACGCTGCCCGCCGCTGGTTCTGCGGACGTTACTCATACACCGCGCCTGCACTATCGGCCTGTCGGCAAGGTCTCAGTTACTTGGAAGGCAGGCGGGGGTGACAAAAACGGGTGTTCACTTTGCAGGTTCAGATGGAACGAACGCGCTTGGAAATCTGACACCGGCTGATAGACGCCGCGTAACGTTCCTAGCGCTGCCGAAGCAACGGCTCGCCCGCTGCGGGAAGCGCGAAGGTCACGACAGGTCCTGAGACAAAATGCCTATAAAACTCTATTTATAATATTCCATAGCACTTCAAAATTTGCGTGTTTAGGTTTTGCATGGTGTTCTATGAGCTGGTGAAATTTCATGTCAATCCAAGTATCCAGCACGGTTAGTGTTACGTGTTAGAGAGGGGGAAGCGTTGAGCGGTAGAAGCGATAAGGCGGACGGTTGAGTTTCACAGAAGACGACATTGCAAAATGTGTTTTCATGCAAGAGGAAGCAAGTGGCTCTCGTAATAATATAGTTCGATAATTTTTAAAAATAAATGGAAAGAACCATTCTTTCAAAAACTGGAGATAATATAAAATGGTTTGTCATACAAATTTTAATCATGTTAAAGAGTGTAATCTAAAGAGTCCTTACACGATGAATCATGCAGCTAATTACGACAAATACACCGATGAAGAACGTGTAATTTGAAAACAGATATCATTAAATTTCTGAAGGAATTCAGATTTCTATGTTTTTGCTTTACCAGTTTCAAAGTTGGCAGCGTAAATCCGATTTACGGTTGGAAATTTTTGATCTTCAAAATGATACAGATTTGAAAGACAAATTCCAGCACAAGGAAGATGTACTTCATTTTTACAAAAATCATTCCCCAGAGATACTTTTCTAATTTACACAAGCATGTTGCCCAAATTTTAAGTATGTTTGGGTGTATATATGTTTGTGAGCAATTTTTTTTTTTCTAGAATGAAAATTTCTACGAGTCTGAGAAGTTCTCTCACAGATCACAACTTGAAAAATGTTTTGAGGTTAAGTTGCGCTCATTACTTTGGGCCAAATATTGAACGCATTGTGCAAGAAAAAAAGATTTTAAAATGTAGAACAAATTACGTAGTATTAAGTATAAGTACTGAATTAGTATTAAGGATACGTAAGTATAAATTAGTATTAAGGATACGTAAGTATAAATTAGTATTAAGGATAAGTAAGTATCAATTAATATTGAGTATAAATTATTATTATTATTATTAGTAGTAGTAGTAGTAGTAAAAGTACCTAGTATTAAGAGTAATACTAGGTACGTTTTGGTAGTTTCATGGCGTTATTACTCTTAGATAAAAATATTTACATGATTCTTTGACAATTCAACATTTAGTAATTACTCGCATTACTGTCGCAAACTTTCACAAAGGTATTTGCTGAAATTCTTTCCTTTCCCGAATTATTTGTTTAATAATTGTTATCTTACGTTAGTGGAGGTGACGATAACTATCCGCAGACAATGGTAATGGCTGTTTTGGTATTTGCGCTTGTAGACGGAACACGGGTGTCTACATACAAAATAACGTCAGTGTGGAGCGCTAAGCGCCACCGTTCAATTTCTCATACCCCAGCGTTTGACACCTGAATTTCTCATAGTGCTATCGCTGGGTCCCGGTCGCCCGCTAAGATCAGGGAGCACTGTGAGAGCTCTACGGCAGTGGCTCTACGGAGCGAAAACGTGATGAGTAGAGACCGGAAAAATATATAGTATAAAACGTCAAAATATGTACATAAATATGTAATGAAAATAGTAAGAATATGTAATAAATATGTAAAATCGAATATAATATGTAATATTAAAATACACTAATAATAAAATACATTTACATAATACGAAATTAGATTTATAAAAACTGCTCACTTCACATCATACAACTTTCTCGTCAGTAGTAAGAGCTTCATCTATTGTAATCCAGGACCGTAGTTTAGCAGCCAGACTAATCGTAATAGAAGCCATCTCACAAATCTACAACCAGCAAACATACACTGTAGCATCTTCATCGATGTATTACACGTCAGTAATCGCAAATTTTTCTCCGAAATTAAGGTTACAGATCACAAAACGCAGTGTCAATGATGCTTTTGACACCCATATTTCCCCAAAAATGTTGTAAAAATACTCATATTTTAAAAAAAATACATTTTTTCACAAAAAATATGGAATTAAGTTGAAGAAAATTGATACAATACGAAAATACATAGTGAAAACGGCGAAATATGTAAAATATGTAATTTAGTACTAAATATGTAAAAATATGTAACGAAAAAATTCGATATTGTGTTAGGAGGGCCGTGATTCAGCAAGATTACAATTTTGAGAAGGGTAAGTAGAAAGACAAAAAATATGTAATTACATTAAAATCCGGTCTCTAGTGATGAGCCCTGACTTACAGCGACTGCAGTAGTCATCTACGTTTAAAAAAATATACTCTTCCTCAGGCATTTCGGCCTTGAGGAAGGTCGTAGCATGACGGCCAAAACGTTGGCATCTACGCCTAGGCTACGGCGTCTCCCAGACAGCCACTTAGATATGGTCCGACACACTAACAGATTCGCCTTCGAAGGCGTCAAAAATAATTCAATAAATAAATACATTCTAAATTTAAATTTATAAAATGAGAAAATAAAATGAATGAAAATGAAAATCGTTAGGATTAAAAATAAACTTTCACTGACAATTAAACTGTCATAAATATGAAATCAATGCGTACGACAAATCTATTTAGCTGCCGGTGAACTGCAAAGTAAGTCTTTCCAATCAACAAACAGTGATGGTAAGTACTAGTAAGTAAGAAAGTGCAAGTAACAGTGACGGTAAAATGCCCTCGGTCATTTTGTCGACCGAGATCATTACAACCAGTTAACGCCCGTTGTACATACGTAATTTTATTTTTTTTATCTTATTTTATTGATTAAGATTTACTGTTTTGCTAATTAATGAGATGTTACTTAACTCGGTTTATCTTTTCACATATTCCCTCCCATAATTCCCTTCATAACAGAACATTTAGCATCATTCAACTGTTTTTATATTTCCCTCATAACAACGATCCTCTCGATACAGGTAAGTTCTGCAGCGTATATCGAACTCTGGAATAATTCGCTACACGTATCAGTAAAAAATAAGTTTTTTTATTATAATCCGTGACGACAGGGGACGACGAGAACGTCAGAGAGCGGCGGAGGCAGCGAGGACGGCTGAGGAGAGAGCGCCGTGACACGATGCAACCGTTAAAACGCAGTCCAGCGGAACCGCAGGAGCAGCGCGCTGCGGCGTCCGCCCCGTTAGGGCACCGGAAGTGGCAGAGCGCGCGCAGGGGGAGGGGCTTCGACCCGCGAGAGCGCGCCAAGCGGCGGGACCTCTCGCAGCACGCGAGGAGCGGAGCGCGGAGCGCTCGCACAACGCAGAGACATCAACGCGCTGACTCGACACCGAGGGCGGTGCAATCACGTTGGCACTTCCCGTGGGTGTCTTTTTGTGTGTCTTGTGTGCGCGCGCGCGCGAGAGCGAGCGAGAGCCGGAGAGAGAGAGAAGAGGAGGGGAGGTATGGGGAGGGAGAAGAATGGAAACGGAGAGACACGGTGAGAGAGAAGAAAAATGAGAAATACGATGGACAGAAGATAGAGGAGAGAGAAGAAAGAGGGAAGAGAGACGATAGGGAGAAGATAGGGGAGAGAGACCATGGACAGAAGAAACAGGGAAGAGAGACGATGGAGAGAAGATAGAGGAGAGAGAGACCATAGAGAGAAGAAAGAGGAACGATGGACAGAAGATAGAGGAGAGAGACGATAGAGAGAAGAAAGAGGGGGAAAAGAGATGACGGAGAGGAGAAAGAGGGAAAAGAGAGACGATGAAGAGGAGAAAGAGGAAAAAGAGAGACGACTGAGAGGAGAAAGTGGGAAAAGAGACGATTGAGAGGAGAAAGAGGAGAGAGAGACGATGGAGAGGATAAAGAGGAGAGAGAGACGATGGGGAGGATAAAGAGAAGAAAGACGATGGGAGGAGAAAGAGAAGAGAGAGACGACGGGAGGAGAAAGAGGAGAGAGACGACTGGAGGAGAAAGAGGAGAGAGACGATGGGGAGAAGAAAGTGAGAGAGACGATGGAGAGAAGAGAGGAGAGACGATGGAGAGAAGAGAGGAGAGACGATGGAGAGAAGAGAGGAGAGACGATGGAGAGAAGAGAGGAGAGACGATGGAGAGAAGAGAGGAGAGACGATGGAGAGAAGAGAGGAGAGACGATGGAGAGAAGAGAGGAGAGACGATGGAGGGTAAAAAGAAGTGGGATATAAGGATAATTCTTTGGTTTCCGGAATCTAATCAATCCCAAAATTCTATTTGATCACGACTACTTCTCGGAAATAGTTTTTGTTTTACATCGAATATGTTAAGATTTGGATTTGTGAAGTAACAGAACAGCCTGCTTAAGAACCCATTATATAAGGGTTCTTCAATAAACCTTTTAAAATCAACTTCAATAATACACAAATCAAACTAAAGCCCACAGTAATACCCGAAAATAGTTGTAGATAAACAATTGATAGAGTCAATTAGAATTGACTTCGGAACCGTGAAATGGTGTTTCTTTTATCCCCGATGATGGCATTACTGACAAAGAAATTAATTTTGATATCGCCATCATTTTTGTAAATAATCGAAAGATTATTCTGGCAGTGCGAATAGCCTGGGGTTTATGAAACACTTTCCTTCGATAGAACGCACTGTCTACATTGTTTTTTTTTATTTCACATTTGCAAAATTTACAATCTGTACTTATAGAACATTCAATAAATTATTTAAATTGAAAACAATAAACGTTTCGTATTCTAGTTTCATTAGTGATTACAATAGCGGATTGGCAGATCCATTATGTGTTTCCTTTTTATCTTCATGTGTTCACTATTGTCAAAAGATTTATTGAATGTTCAGACAATTTCTTCACATCGCCTGGCTTCTTTTCGTACTGGCTTCCGCAACAAATTAATGTTTAGGGTTTTATAAATTGTTTTGCGCTTTTTACAAATCACGGTGCTCCACGTAACTTTCTTAAGTTTTTAATTAGGATTTACTAATTAAGAATCTATGTTTTTCATTGGGGGAACACCATAATTCTACCGTAATCAAGTAGATTTTATGGTACTTTGCATCGCAGTACTTTATTGTACTCGTACAGTGAGCTGCGACCTAAAGTTAAGGAGCTATCACAATTTTCGTTCTTTCAATTGTGCGTTTCGGTTTTACTGCAGAAAACGGAAGAAAGAAGAGGAAAGAAAGAAAGAAAGAAGAAGAGGAAAGAAAGAAAGAAAGAAAGAAGAAGAGGAAAGAAAGAAAGAAAGAAGAAGAGGAAAGAAAGAAAGAAGAAGAGGAAAGAAAGAAAGAAGAAGGGGAAAGAAAGAAAGAAGAAGGGGAAAGAAAGAAGGGGAAAGAAAGAAGAAGGGGAAAGAAAGAAGAGGAGGGTAGAAAGAAGAGGAGGGAAGAAAGAAGAGGAGGGAAGGAAGAAAGGGAGGAAGAAGAGAAAGAATGAAGAGGAAGAAAGAAGAGAAATAAATAAGAGCATGAAAGAACTAAAAAGGAGAAAGATGAGCAAGAAACAAGAAATGAGGAGTAATAAGAAGGAAGAAAAACAATAAAAAAGTTCTAAAGAAGTTCCGTGCGTCGTCAACGCTCAAGGCTAGAGCTCCAACTTTTCGGGCAGGCTAGTTCACCCAAGCCTTACGACGCTCACGTCGACACGCGCGGTGCACAAAAACACGCACGCACGTACACACGCAGATGCACGCAAGCGTCTCTACAATTAGGCGGGAAATGACTGGTTGAGGTGGCTCAGGGCATCAATTGATGCCACTGCAGTGCCTCTGACCGGGAGGTCCTAGGGTTCTAGTCCCGACGGCGCGGCGGCAGGATTTTCCACTCTAGCTACGCAGTAGCTATTTCGAGTTCAGCCGCTGTCTGGAGGAGAATTCTAGCGGCCGGCTGCTCTGATCGGTAGTTTTAGGTGCTTTCTCCCATTAACACCAGGAGAGTGCCGTGCAATATTCTAACACACGGGCTACTAATGTTGTTTACAGAACGGTCAGACGTTTTGCCGCAAATACAATTTTCGGTATTAAGGACCAACAAAAGAAGAATTCTATCAACACGTGTAAGAGGAAGTTATTTACTGCATAGGGGATCAATTATTATCCACTTTTTTGTTATCGCCTACCCACAAAAGGAGTTTTGCTGTCTAAAAACACTATTTTCCGCTGCTGCATAACAATAATTTCTCTAAACTGCCAAGTAATATGCGAGAAAGCAAAATGAGAATAACCTGGAATGCAAAGAGCCATTCAACAAAGATTTTATAAAACAATACTTTTGTAACTTCATACAAAATTCTAAGTTAAAACAGATGTAAAATTTAAAGAACATTTGATGGACAATTTGGGACTTGTTAGATTAAATATTTACGTAATGACTTTTGTCATTTTGAATTTTCGAATTTGAACCTTAAAGATGGAAGAGGAAACCTTGTAAATAATACCATTCTAAGAATGGTAAATATCATGCAAAATTTTGGTCTTTTTTGCAAGTACTATTTGCTTTTCACTGCCTGTAGGTGAAAACATAACTCTTTTCGAAATGTTTGGAACATACGTTAATAGTAATTTTAATAAAAATGTAAGATATTGCTTGTAAAATATGTTGGAAAATATAGAACATGGGATAAAATACAGAATGGTTTCAGCCATTAGTTGAAATTGCATGCAGTGGTGCTGATTTTATTTAATAGCGTTAGGAAAACATGCAGTATTCCCCGCATTTGTAGTGGGTGAAATCTTTAGCATCGAATCTAGTTCATCATTTGAATCGTTCAGACCCTTGATCTTTCCTTGCCTCTTTAGCATCGAATGTAGGTGATCGTTCGAATCGATTAGACCGTTTAGGCTGGCAGGTGTGGATGCGTGAGGCGAATTTAGAAGGATTGGATTTGTAATCTATAGGATCTAGGCGGCTATATAAAACACACCCAGCGTAAGAGGACAAACGATTAAAGATTTTTCACAAAAATCTTGGGTTAAAGTAGAGGAGACAATGCACCCTAAGAGAAGTGAACGAAGGTAAAAAGAGGAGGAGGAGGGGTGGGAAAAGGAAGATAGGATGTAGAAGAGGAAGAAAGCAGGAAGTTTGAGTGTCTCTTTACACCCTGCCTCTGAAATTGCGAAAAAAATCGCTCAAAAATAAATGTATGAAACGTGCGATTTCTTCATGTTTCGTGGAAATTGGAGACGTCCTAAGGAGAGAAGAAAGCCCTTCCATATTTATTTTGCTTCTCGCGAGATAAATCCCCTTATGCACATACCACTTACGCCTATGAGTGGCCTCTTCCTTACTACACTTCCACTCGAAGCCATCACACAACTTCCACTTGTCCAGCCTTATAGTACACACACAGTACACGTTAACCCTGTCGCAATCATTCCATGGGTTAGAATCCACTTAATCACGACCAAACACCCCTTTCGACACTGGGGATACGACATCGATGTTGAAGTTCACAAAACATTGATGGTTGTATAAAAGTATCCATGTTTTATTCATCGATGTATTGAAACCGATGGTTTTCGAACATCGCTGATTTGGGCTCTACGTCTTTACGTTTTCGATGTTTTTTTGTTTGTGAATGAAAAATTCCTATGATCACAACGTTGATAAAGTTAAAATACGAAATAATAACTGGTACTATCTGTTTATGTTTGAACGAGCGTTCAAACGAACGAGGTTTAAACTATATTCATCAAGCAGACTACTATCGCTCGCTCGAGATGATCCTGAAATCCTGGTATCTCCTTGGTCTTTCTTCACATTTCGCTCATAGAGAGGCATTTTAACTTTGTTTCCAGTTAAATTTTAATTATAAATTAATATGCACGAACCCTGTCAAATTATATTTTTTGCGCACGCATTTAATGTTAGAGGTTAGTAAACCAACTTTAAATCATCGATGTTTAAAAGCATCGACGCATAAAACCTTGATGGTTTTTGTTCGATATTACTCGTTCACTTTACATTTGCAGACGGCAGAATTAGGAACTAATGTTGTTTTGAAAGTGAAGGCCCGAACACACAACCGAGAATACACGAATGGCCCCGATGTCGATCAGCATCTGACCAATCAGCTGTCTCCGAAGGCAGCACAAGCGCTACGGACACAGCTGACGGAATTATGCCTTTCTGACAGTGAGCTGGAGTCGCGCTCTTAAATGATTAAATAATATATAGTAAAATAGATCACACCACACGCTAATCACAACATTCACGTACAATATTTTTATTTCTTCTTTGCACTTATCTACTGCTTATTGGTTATGTTCTTGCTCCGCCGGGGTTTTGTGTGCTGCTCACCGCCATCTATATCACATTAAACGGTCAGTATCTACTGCAGACGCGCGTTTCTCATTCAGTCGACGGTGACCTCGTGTAAACAGATCGCAGCGCTCCGTCTGCAAACGTAAAGTGAACGAGTAATACATTATTATCAACGATATTTTTACTTTGGACATCGATGTTTTGTTGCCGATGTTGCATCACTACTCGGTACCTCTCAAAGTATCACATTTCTACTTACCATCGTAACACTACCTTTGATGATCAAAAACACACATCACATAGAATCAGAAGAGCGTAAGAAATGTAACGGTTGGAAAGAGATTTTGCTAACCACTTTGTCAGCTACCCTGACACACACACACACACAAAAAAAACAACAAAATAAAACTGCAGAATTACAGCTAAACAACTTCGCTTCACCGAGTAGAGTAGTAATGGTGCTTCGACAAAGTAATAGGACGTGAAATGAAGAAAGTAATCGATCACGAACCATTAAAATTACTTTAATAGTTTAATTTTTATAATTTATTTAGATCGCTCAAGCCTTACTTATTTTATTATAATTTTTATAATTACGTGTCATGTAACGTACATTGCCCTTCGAAAAATTCCCCTCAATTCCCCTTAACTACCTATTACAGTGGTGTCAAGGTCTTCTATTGGTGGCAGTGGCACGCGTCGTGGCACCGTAGCAGGCCACGAGCGTCTCTGCGCAACTAGCGTCGGTAAGGGAAAATATTAGTAAGCCCGCCGTTTTACAATAGGGATGGCGTTGTCTCTGGCGGCGGGGTGATGAACTGCGTGGAGGGGCGATTTCGTCGTGGCATCGACTGCAGACTCCCGTTCGTGGCATCGACCTTGACAACACGGACCTATTGTTTCATTCTAAGCGTATTCCCTCATCGCCTAAACGGCGCAAAGAGCCGGTTTAAGCAATTTCCTAAAGTTGATCCGATGTCTGCTTCAGCCAAATCTTGAAAATTAAAATTGACAGGTGTTCGCTTTCCAATTATCGTACTTTACCGGCGCTACCAAGCACTGTAGAGGAATTATGAAGTTTTATTTGACCTTTATTTTTCTCATTCAAATCTGTCGTTTCTGACCGATTTAGTTTCCATACTTGATTTCGAATGCTGTCAACTATGTTCCTTGTTCATACTATCCATGAATCATCTACTGATAGGTCAGTTTACAATGAGGAGGTACAGTAAGGAACTCACGAAATCGTCTCCAGATAGATTCCCCTTTATACTTTTTGCCATCCTTGATCAAAAAGTGAAGAGACCAAGCAGTTAAAGCAAAATTGTGTGTAATAACAACATAAAGAAGCTTCACCGATATTATTTCAACTTTTTGAAATTTTATTTCTTTTTATATAAAAAAGATTTCTTAGCTGAAAGTTCATTTATGTATTAAAATAGTTCATCTATGACTCCAATCTGAAATTTTCTCGCGTAAATCATTTTTAAAATAAAAAGTCAAAAATAATGCGGCTTTGATACACAAATTGCCGTTCTGTCAAACTGTTTTTATTTTCAAATTTCTGTGAAAATTTGTATTCAATTAATCTAAAACATTAGTAATTTTTCGTTAGTTAGTCTACAGATATTATTGTAGGCTTTAATTTTGAAATTTAAGTGTGTGGTGTAGAGTGTTGTAGTGTGGTGTGTTTTGTGTGTAGTATCAATCACAAATTATTTTTTCGCTTCAATGGTTCAGCTTTAAGAACTATCTGACGTCATATGTCGGGAAATTTGTAACCACTTCTTCTCGGACATACGGACACGTACGATTGGCACTTCAATTTCTTTCTTGTTCTTTCAATTTTGTGTCTTTCTTTCTCCCCCATTAATCAGCTAAGTTTTTGACAACAATGGAAACGAAAGTATTAATATTATAAACTAGCGTTTTCAATCCACGTATTGTTATTGCTTGTGAATAAAAACATAAGAAAATGAACAACGTAGAAGAAAAATACTCAACTAGCAAACGAAGTCATACTAACAAAGAAACTCATACATCTCAAAGTACAAATAATAACTTATAAAGGATAACATTTTTAATAGCTGTGTTCTCGTAAGTTTATGTGGGTGGTACAAATATTTTTAAATCTAAGGGTTATTGATTTTTCTTTCTCAAACAATCTACGAATTGCACACGTCATTTGTCCCATGTGTATATCTATCCTCGCGTTTTCAACAAAACAATTTTAGCTAACATAAAATGTGCACGAGAAAGTTCTTTTCATATCAACTTATACAAACTGCCTATTCAAGAAATTACCCAGCATATTTTCGCATTTTAAAAGTATTTTGGATGCCTAAAATGGGGAATTTTTAGAGCCTAAAAATCCCAAATCCATCAATTACAACTTTCGCTAATCGACCCATGTTTTCATCTCTCTTCTATTTTTTTCCGCTTTCCACTTTCCCTTCGTCGACCTCTTTTATTCTCCCTATTTCAATCTCTCATTTCCTTCCCGATAGGTTTGCGTCCGCAGAGACGGTGGCTCGTACTGCGGCAAAACGCTGCCACAACTTTTTTTTTCGCAATGCGGCTCCATTTGAAATCGCAACAAACTGCCGCAGGACCTGATCCCGCGTGGAACATCGCACCGACAACGCAGGACTGGAGCGGTTGCTACGATACGCACTAGCGGCGGGAGTATGAATTGCAGATAGAACGAACAAGTGAAGGTATCAGGGCACTCACCTTGGCGATGGGGTGTCGCCGAGCTCAACTCCGGACACGCACTGTTGACTGATCGACCCGTGTACCACACGCAGGACACCACACACGAAAGGTCGATACACCTCACACCAACAAAAACACACATACACACACACGCACTCGTGCTGCGGGAGACTTGGATATCGGTCGGCTGTCGTCGCCACAACAATCAACTCGTCACACTTTTCCGCGTTTCGCCGCAAGATGTCACCAGCTCCGACAACGCGGGTTTGTAACACGGCACGATTCCCACACGGCACGACACAACACGCGGACTCCGGCAAGTCGCCAGCACGACGGAGGCTTACGGCTGTCGCGTCACGTTGTCACTCAACTCACCTGACTTGACACTCCCGACGACCCTGACACTGCTATTGTATAGTCGCAGATTTCTCGCTGCCGTTTGCTTTCGCCTTCCTTCCGCGACGGTTTCGCCGAGCACGCGGCCGGTGACACGTTTCTCGTCAACAACAGACACTCACAAGAAACACGAGTATAAAAAAACAAGAACGCAGCGGGGCCGCAGCACGCTACAGCTCAGCAGCCATGTTCCCTCACCCGCCGCGTTGCAGGTGCAATACAGAGCTCCCGCGGGCTCGCTGGCAGGAGGCCGTGGCGGCAGCGGTGGCGGCGCGCTTGACGGTGGCGCGGCGGGCGGAGAACGCGGGAACTACGCGAGTCGCGGATGACAAAAGACGCCCGACGCCACAATACGCTTTTGAAACCGTGAAACAATGAGCACCGCATAATTCTACCGGTCGAATGGAGCAGAGCAGTGCTGGTTCATTAGCATGAAAAAGTGAAGGATGTATATATTTTGGACTTGGTGAACTCTTGCCTCTGGGCGTGTCGCTCATTTAACTTTGCTGAACTCCCCCCTTCACGAAACACGGACTATGTAAATAGCCTGGAGATTCTGCCTGTGGGTTTTGTAATGGATATCTCGTTGAGGAGGACAAGGGACCTGCTTCCGGTTAGATGTGTATTTTGAATAGGCTTCATTTTGGGGTTCAGCCCTTTCTTGGCACCCGGAGAGAACGATGAAGGATGGTGGGAGGATTCTGTGAATACGTCATCGACACAATCTCCGATGCCACGAGACATTGGCCTCTCGTTTTTACATTGTAAATTGTTTCTGACTTTACATTTGACTGATTTTTTTCTCTGAAAAACAGTGGTATCGTTTCATCGAACAAGTGTAATGAATTCAAAACACACAAAAAATAATATTATTCAAAATATATAACTAGTATGTATTTGTAACTCGTATATAACCTGTACTTAAAATATATGTGTATGGCCCCCTTAAAATACCTAATAGAAACATTGCTCTCAACAAATAGAAATTGCTAGTTATTGTTTTCTAGAAAGGGGTGAAGTAAAACGACGGTGTAGAACGGCATTCCCCAATTCATCAATGAATACTCGAACGTGGACCAGGTAACAAAAGAAATTTAATGCTTCAATAGCAATAGAAATCCACGTATAAAATTAATATTTTGCATTGAAAGGTGAATACTATTTGCTCTTTTTAGAACATCCACGATCAAGACGCAGGAGTTTCTCGATTCCCGTTAGTACTAGTAACAAACGAATGCACTGTTCCTCCCAATATATGACACATGTTCGATACGTGCTTCATTGCATACGTATGCAAAACACTAGGCAAAATATAGCCTTAATCAAGTTCATAGTCCTTGAACAGCGGGATGATCCACTTTTAAAAAAATGCTTTCGATGAATGAATTTACATTAATTCTTTTATGTTTTTAAATGTGCAATTACAAAGTATATTACAGTAGTTTGTAAGCGTGCGAAGCCTAAAAGAAGAGGAGGTACCAACAACTTTTCAGGACACCCTCATCCGTTCAATTTTTCTTTTAAATTTACGTATAACATTTTTCAGTTAATTCTTGAATTTTTGAAATTTATTTTTAGGTGGTTGTAGAAGGAATTTTCGTTGCCATATTTTTAATGGGCTTGTTTGAGTCCAAATAAGTCACCTTTCAAAAGTAGATTCGAAAGTTTCTTCACGCTTTTGCGTCCAAAATGAGCAATTATCGTGCAATTTGGGGAATTTATGCACTATATTTTTCACAAATTTCAAAAGTTCAAAAATGTAATCATAAAAAGGACTTATAATTATTAAAAATAGCGTGTCTACGCCTTAGTGACTACAGCACAACAAGAGTTAACTTTTATAACCAAGAAAAACACCAATTTATTTCCAGATGTATTTCCATAGGCAATAATACTTACCCCAAAACACAATAACAATTTACTGCTGGACTAATGTTTCCATGCGTTTGTCTTCACTGTACATTTTCCCAAGGAGATAATTGTAAAGTTTTCCCGAAGGTGGCAACTGATCCTAAAAAATTAGCATTTTCTACAATATTGATACGAGTATATTTTAGTAAGGTTAATTAAAAACTACAATACAGGTTGTCATGTATGAAATTTATTTCAAAATGTGTATACAAAATATAACATTTTATTTATACAATCCATCAGGTAGTAAAGTAAATAAAGCACCATGACAGACGCCAGAATCTATTAACATAACAGAAAAAGATTCTTAACTTCACTTGCATTCTTGCAACTGATGAAACCTACCCGGAGATGAAATTGCAGTTAGACCATGAAATAAATTCCCTGATTTGTAACCTTTTACTTTTCACATACACATTCATATCTTTACTAATCAATAAATAATTCATCATTTATTTTATACCTTACTAATGGTTCGGTTCTGATTCACTAACACACCTCAAGTATTCTAAAACAAACTCAGAGGGAGGAGTATATTCGAAGTACACGTATTTCGAAGAAGATTCGATTTACACTATGATTCGAAATGATTTGACTTGCATGATAATATTGCAAAATTATTAAAATAAATAATAGTATATTAAAAATTGAAATTCAACAGAACATTCAAAAGTACGTTGAGATAACTGAAAAGAAGATTATTCTTCTGGAGTATGAGAAAATCAGATAATACTGGAAGAAATATTTTCAATTTTTAAAAAGCGCTAATCAGTGCAATACTTTTAAATTCAAATTCAATATTTCTGAAATTATATTTTATTTCATTTTTGTTTCTACCTCCATTTTATCAGTTCACGCATTACATACTACAAGTATCTTCCTTGATTGAATAAACATCCTCATACATCCTCATTGAAATAGGAAATGTTGATTGTCAAGAAAGTGTTTTTATCATTTTTTTACCATCACAACAATATTTTAACAACATAAATGCTTCATCATCTACATAATATTTAAGTGTACAATACTTGTTAATTTTCCGGAAATGTACTAGAACATTTGGAAAATATCATAATAAAAAGCGTTATTGACGCCAAAAATAAAAAAAATAAATATCAATTCTAAAATTCTAGTAAATATCTCATTATGAAAAGACATCCAAATGGAAGTTGATTTAAAACAATTGAAATGAAAGTGAACATTTTCTTGATAAATGAAAATTGAAGTTTTTAAAAATGTTTATGAGAGTAAAAATGTTTTCCTCGAGATATCACTAGAAATTTGCAGAAAACTATTTTGTAGAAATATCTAAGTCATCCTAGCCTTCGGTAACAAATTATAAATATTATTGTAAATGATATAAAAACAAAAATGGTAACAATTCATAAGATGATCGCTTACATTTAATGACCAAATGACATTAGGCCTTCAAGACTTTCCGAGTTCATTTAAGTCATTGTAATAATTCAATGAATTTCCTCGGTTTGAAATAATATACAACACGAAAAACTCTAGGAAAAGAAATCCTTCCACAAGACTGCACTGATCTTCGAACAATGAAGTTGAAATCAGACAGTCATTTTGATATTTAATATACTGAATACAGATTTATTTTTGGAACCTGTATCCCGACCTTGCGTGGCACCCTTAAAGGTCCTTCATTTGCCCGAGAGCAACTGAAAATGACCTCTCGAGACGACATGAAAACAGAGACGACGAAGATGACATGAAAACTGTCCAGGAGTGGATACCTCAGTAGCAGATCCAAGTTTATACAACGTCTGATAGTAGTTCACATTTTCAGGTTGGCAGCTTACATCGAATCAATACAATAGCACAAGAGCATTAGATGCTCATATTGCAGGAATCCAGCATTTGAAACATCACCTTGAATGCTGCATAATTAAGTATTTAAGTGTTCTTTTGTGTCTCTAGAATTCATTTTAGAGCCCTTGTAAATCTTGCCCCCGGAGAACTGCATTTGAAGGTCTGAGGTCGGCCCTTGGGGTACCCCTAAATGGTCTTATAACTGCAGAGAAGTCTATTAGAAGACTGTAGCACTTCCGTGGCTCGAAAAGAACCATCTTACCTCACTCGATTAAAACGCCCACATTAATAATTTAACCCTTCAATACGGAGACTTGGTTACGTGCGTTAACATTGTAACTCGGGTGCAAGGAAAGGGGCTGTGTTATTCACAGAGCAACGGGAACAGGTAGCCAGCTCGGTGTGCCGCTACAGTGACCTTACGTCTCCACACGGCAACCAATCGCAGAAGGGAAACTTTCATGACGACTATGTACGGTGACACGTGAATAGACTCGTCTCAAGACGATATTTCGAGTTGAAGCGTTAAGTACGAAAGAACTACATACGTACCAAAGTAATGTACAAATTTGAATGGTGGGGCTTTTTTCTCAAGGCTTAGGAGAATCAGCTCCCCGTGGATTCTTAGTTATGCAATTGGATGAGGATGCCGCGCTATTGGTATCAGTTCGCCACATACTGGAACGAGTGTGACCAATCGTATTCGAACTGTCAACCGAAAGTTTGACCGGAATTTTAAAGCTGGCCGCCCGGCGGTCACCTTGTCATCCATACATTTAAAATGCCATTTCGTATGTCTAGCCTTCATATCTGAACCGCTGTACAGTAGGTACACCTTCTGCCTCCTACAGCTATCACCGTCTTCTCTTTCGAAGAACGCGCTAGGGATGACACAAGCGGTATTAACCGTAAAATGTTTTTGATTCCAGTTCACCGTTTATATAATTTTCTGAGTCGGTTTTAACCAAGTTTTAAAATTCAAAGACTAGGCAAAACTGGCTAGATAAAAATGAAGAAAACATTTAGAATGTAATGGTATTTTCTCAATTTGGATAAATTGCTAATACTGGTAATAAAGGTCCTTCCATCCGACATTTTTCTATTTAGTTTCCTTAGTACTTTACTTGCATGAATTTGTCTCTAAATAATAATTGACATATGTTGAATACAATGTGTAAAATCGTATCTTTGGGTTATTTTCCATTACGTAAAAATGCATTACATTGTTCAGGTAACAATCTAAATAATGTTTTTGTGCACAAATATTTTATTCTACGAAAAAAGTGAACCAAAACAAAAACCGATTTTCGATTCCTCCCAGTAACTTTCGTAACCGGTTATCTTGAACGGTTACAACCGCCAGTTTAAATCAAAAGCGAAGGAACGAAAACCCGTTTACGGTTAAAACCAGTTATTTCAAGCAATTCAAACCGCCAGGTTAAACCTGAAGGTGAAAAAAACCAGGATTATCCGCGTAACAACCGCCATCCCCAGCAGGTCCGACACCAGGCCCTTGCGGCACGCCTCGCGTTTCGCGTTACGCGCGCGTGTGTCCGGCGGCGGCGGCGTCTTGCTCGCGAGGGGGTGGGGGCGGCGCCAGCGCGGGCGGCTTCTCCCCGACCACGAAGACGGGCTGCGGGGGCGGCGCGGGCGACGGCGGCGGCGCGGCCGGGGCGCCCCCGGCGTACAGGTGGCGCGCCGCCAGGCTCAGCACCACCATCTCCGCCAGCATCGACGAGTTGTACACCACTGCGAACCGACACCACGAACACGTTAGGCAGACGCTGACAGAAAGAAGGAAAGAGGGAGAAAGAGAAGGAGCAAGCAGAGAAATAGAGAAAGGGAAATAGAGAAAGAGGAAATTAAAAGAGAAAATAGTAAGAGAGAAAGGGAAAAAAGAAAGAAGAAAAAGAAAGAGACGGATGGGTAAAAAGAGAAAAAGGGAAATGAAAAAAAGAAAAAGATAAAAGATGAAAAAGAAAGAGAAAAGAGGCACAAAGAGAAAGAGGCAAAGGGAGAAAGATAAAGAGAGAAAGAGGAAAATAAAGAGAGAAAAGGAAAAAAGAGAGAAGAGAGAAAAATAAAAATAAAGAGAGAAAAGGAAAAAGAGAGAAGAGAGAAAAATAAAAATAAAGAGAGAAAGGGAAAACGAGGGAAAAAGAGAAAGAGAAATTAGATAGTAAAAAAAGGAGAAAGATAACGTGCGTGTTTGCACTGGGAGAAGAAGACAGGCGGTTCAAAATAGCTGTTATAAATTTGTAGGACATTTAGGACGGGGGATGTTGCACTGATGAAGTTTTTGCCAAATGAACATGTGATGGGAAATTTCATTTAACGAAGTTACACATACGCAATTTTGAACATAGCACCTCTGACTGCTGGAGAGAGGAAAAGAAGAGAGGAAGATAAAAACGAAAAGAAATAAAGAGAAAAAGAGAGAGAAAATGGGCAAATAGAGAAAGAAGAAGAGAGAAAGAAAAATAGAGAAAAAGAAAAAGAGAGGAATATAAAAAAATATAATGTTGAAAAGAAAAATTCAAAATAAAATTAAAAAGAGAAAAAGAGGAAAGAGAGGAGAGAAGAGAGAGTGCAAGAGATAAAAAAGAAAAACAGAGATAACGTTTTTGCACTGGATGAAGAATACGTATAGGGTAGTTCAGGATAACTGTTATAATATTGTACGGCACGTCATGAGTTGAAGATAATTACTTTTTTGCCGAAGATGATAACTTTTACCAAATGAACATGTGTAGGGAAATTTCGTATAACGAATTTACACATATGCAATTTTGAACATTGCACCCTTGACTGGTGGGAAACTTATTCAACACATTGCGCCAAAACCTGTTCCTGCCATACACCACTGCAAGATAAGTTGCCTACAACGTAGGGGCAAGTGTCACATGCGTAACTTCGTTAAATGAGATTTCCTACATGTTCAAATTGATCATTTTCGACCCTGTACATGGCTGAGAAGTTGGCAACATTTATTTTGAGATAATCTTTATATTTAATTTCGATACCAGTCCTGTGAGTTAGTCTTAGATTAGTCATAGTAAGTTGATAAGATAATCTATTAGTTAATCGGCTGAGTATTAAACACCCTTAGATTTCGCCTGACGTACAAAATTTTCTCTTGAACGGTAGGCAACTCATAAATTAGTACGAGAAATCTTGCCCGAATGCAATACCATTATCGACTTTTCATCTTTATGGTTCAGATTTGACTGCATTACATGTGCATCGCCGTTATCTCGAAGAAGGGTTAAACCAATGTATTGCAACTTGAAGCAATTTTCAGAAAAAAAGGCTTGGCCTACTAAAAGAAAACTTTCTATTGTATGTCGCGTAAAGAAAATTTCATCAGAAATAACCTTAAGCTTATCATAAGTGTGAATTTGAATGTTGTTTAAAGAGGCGACTTAATATTGACTTAGAAGGACTAAAATAACTTTAATTACCAATTACCTCGAACTTTTTCAAGAGAAGTTGCGAATGGTCTTTTAACAAAAAGCGTTTCGGTGACGTATCGGTTAAAACAAATTTAATCATAAATAATCGTGCGCGCCTGGGCAACTTTAAAACGGTAGCGCGAACGAAAAGAACCACCCGTCTCCAATTCTAATAAGATACGCGCTCGACAACTGTTGTCTTAGTTGAACCAATCCAACCTGAATGCACAATATCCTTGCCCTAATTCTAAGCTACGCACGCAGGGCTTACGGTTGGCATAGTTAACTCAAACCGACTTGAATACCTAATAACTTTGCTCTAATCCTAATAGACGCGCGAGGCTCAGTGTTGGACTAGATGGCATAACCCAAACTGAATAATTCATAACTTCGCCCTTGTCCTAGGGAGCACGCACGGGGCTTACTGTTGGTCTAGCTAACCTGAATCACCTACAGTTCTCCCCTAATCCTAAGGCTGCAATCCGTTTGGCATAGTTGAGCCAATCGAACCTGAACGACCCACAAACCGGCTGCAATCCTAAGGGGGAGCGCTCGGTGCTTACGTTTGTGATGTAATTGTGTGTTTGAAATTGACCCAACCCAACCCCCACCCACGACCCACAACCTCCAAGTAGGGCGCGCTCGGTGCTTACGTTTGCAGTTCACTTAACCCAACCTGAACGACCCAAAACCCTAAGTGGGGCGCGCTCAGTGATTACATTTGTAGTTGACCCAACCCAACCTGAACGACCCAAAACCCTAAGTGGGACGCGCTCTATGCTTACGTTTGTAGTTGACCCAACCCAACTGAAATGACCCACAAGCCCAAGTGGGGCGCGCTCTGAGCTTACGTTTCCAGTTGACTCAACCCAACCTGAACGACCCAAAACCCTAAGTGGGACGCGCTCGGTGCTTACATTTGTAGTTGACCCAACCCCACCTGAACGACCCACAACCCCAAGTGTGGCGCGCTCGGTGCTTACATTTGTGGTTGGCCCAACCCAACCTGAACGACCCATAACCCCCAAGTGGGGCGTGCTCGGCGCTTACGTTTGTAGTTGACCCAACCCAACTTGAACGACCCATAACCCCAAGTGGGGCGTGCTCGGTGCTTACGTTTGTAGTTGACTCAACCCAACCTGAACGACCCACAACCCCAAGTGTGGCACGCTCGGTGCTTACATTTGTAGTTGACCCAACCCAACCTGAACGACCCACAACCCCAAGTGTGGCGCGCTCGGTGCTTACATTTGTGGTTGGCCCAACCCAACCTGAACGACCCATAACCCCCAAGTGGGGCGTGCTCGGTGCTTACGTTTGTAGTTGACCCAATCCAACTTGAACGACCCACAACCCCCAAGTGGGGCGCGCTCTGAGCTTACGTTTGTAGTTGACCCAACCCAACCTGAACGACCCACAACCCCCAAGTGGGGCGCGCTCTGAGCTTACGTTTGTAGTTGACCCAACCCAACCTGAACGACCCACAACCCCAAGTGTGGCGCGCTCGGTGCTTGCATTTGTAGTTGACTCAACCCAACCTGAACGACCCACAACCCCAAGTGTGGCACGCTCGGTGCTTACATTTGTAGTTGACCCAACCCAACCTGAACGACCCACAACCCCAAGTGTGGCGCGCTCGGTGCTTACATTTGTGGTTGGCCCAACCCAACCTGAACGACCCATAACCCCCAAGTGGGGCGTGCTCGGTGCTTACGTTTGTAGTTGACCCAATCCAACTTGAACGACCCACAACCCCCAAGTGGGGCGCGCTCTGAGCTTACGTTTGTAGTTGACCCAACCCAACCTGAACGACCCACAACCCCCAAGTGGGGCGCGCTCGGTGCTTACATTTGTAGTTGACCCAACCCCACCGGAACGACCCACAACTCCAAGTGGGGCGCGTTTTGAGCTTACGTTTCCAGTTGACTTAACCCAACCTGAACGACCAAAAACCCTAAGTGGGACGCGCTCGGTGCTTACGTTTGTAGTTGACCCAACCCAACATGAACCCTACGGGCGCGCTCTATTATTATTTATTTTGTCAAAAAAACAGTAAAAACTGTATATGACGTGTGGGGAAAGAAATTTATCTGCGCACATCTTCTTGAGGGCCAGAATTTTATTAAAAAAAACGAAAAAAACGAAAAAATGAATTTAGAAAATAATTTTAGAAAAATAAAGATATTTGAAAAATGTTTTTTCCCGAGTTATAGAAAATCGATTTCAGGCTGTGTGCTTACGGTTGGCGTAGACGGCGGGCGAGAGCGGCGGGCGGCAGGGCAGCGCGTGCGCCCACACGAGCGAGCGCGCCGCCAGCCCCTGCGCCTTGGCCAGCAGCAGCACCGCCTGCAGCGCCAGGAGCGTTTGGTATAGTTGACCCAACCCAACCTGAACGACCCACAACCCCAAGTGGGGCGCGCTCGGTGCTTACGTTTGTAGTTGACCCAACCCAACACGAACCCTACGTGCGCGCTCCGTGCTTACGGTTGGCGTAGACGGCGGGCGAGAGCGGCGGGCGGCAGGGCAGCGCGTGCGCCCACACGAGCGAGCGCGCCGCCAGCCCCTGCGCCTTGGCCAGCAGCAGCACCGCCTGCAGCGCCAGGAGCGTTTGGTATAGTTGACCCAACCCAACCTGAACGACCCACAACCCCAAGTGGGGCGCGCTCGGTGCTTACGTTTGTAGTTGACCCAACCCAACACGAACCCTACGTGCGCGCTCCGTGCTTACGGTTGGCGTAGACGGCGGGCGAGAGCGGCGGGCGGCAGGGCAGCGCGTGCGCCCACACGAGCGAGCGCGCCGCCAGCCCCTGCGCCTTGGCCAGCAGCAGCACCGCCTGCAGCGCCAGGAACTTGGCCTTGGAGCGGCGGCCCTCCAGCGGCTGCGCCAACGCGCGCATCGCCATGCTCAGCGCCCACACGCCCGTCAGGATGCTCACCACCACCACCGGCTGCACGTACATGTAGTTCACCTGGTACAGGCTCTGCAACACCCACCACATTCATGTTACTCTTTTTCTATACGGCTAAAAATAAATCTATAATACTGATTTCCCATATCACCCAATTTAAATCTATATTACTCATTTCCTATATTAGTAAATGTAAATGAATGTTACTGATTTCCTATATTACTAAATATAAATCTATATTATTGATTTTCTATATCACTAAATGTAAATTTATATTACTGATTTTCCATATTACCAAATGTAAATCTATATTACTGATTTCCTATATTAGTAAATGTATGTTATTGATTTCCTATATTACTAAATATAAATCTATATTACTGATATCCTGTAGTACTATATATATGTACACACAATTGATTTTCCTGTATTAGTGAATGAAAATATATGTTACTGATTTCCCACACTACTTAATATACATCTATAGCGCAATTTTTATAACTTTGCCCCTCAAGGCCCGTCTTTACGATGGAATATGTCATGATATTTCGTTTCTCACTCAGTTGTGCCACTAGATATCACATATCGCGACCATTTCAAAAAGTGCTTGCGATCATGAAATATCTCGCGACACGACCGAGGAAGACGTGAAATGACGTGTGATATTCCATGGTGACCATAGAGGCTTGAGGGGCAAAGCTATAAAAATCACGTTATATATTACTGATTTCTTACATTACTAAAGATACATCTATATTATTTTTCGACGCGCGCAGAAATTGAAAGAAAGTTATGCAGGCCATGTGATAGGGGTCTTCTTATATACCCAGGAACTCGAAAAAAAATCGAGAGAATTTGGATTTGAATTTCAAAATAATTAATTGTATTATTCCGCTATTCTCATAATGCGTGTGCAGACTGTGTTCGCATACACAGTACATTTCTGCTTACGACACATCAGACGCCATGCGACAGCAAGACTCCAAGGAAGAGGACACCTATTATTAAATATTTGGTATTCACATGATACGTTATGGTTCAGTAATTCTTGGATAGTTTTCGTTTTAAAGAACTGTTGTGTTGTTTATGTACTATACTATGTTTTTACATTGTTCTTAAGGAATATTTCTCTTGGCACAGGCTCTGGAACGGCAATGCTGCGACTCACGAACGGTGATTATGTTACTGATTTCCGGAGTGCGCAGAAATTGAGAGAAAATTACATCATACGAAGTATGAACAAAAAGGAACAACTAAAACATCAAACTTTGATTTCATGTAGTTCATTATTACCACAGTGTATTAGTCACACGTGTCAAACGGTTGCTTGACATTACATTTATACACAAAGCTCTGTATTCACTAAGCTAATTATAACATCAATAAAACGTCGACTACTTTTCATGGATAAATTACAACTCGCACAACTAAACGGCCAATACTAATTACATTCCATGTAAACAATATTGTTGGTCTTGAATAAGACGCAATGACAAACGACGGCAGAGTAGCTTTATTCTATTTTAAGATATTCAAATTTAGCTCTTATTCCACAAAATAAGAGCAAGTGATAACTCATCTAGTATCCACCACCTTTAATTTAAAGTAAAAATTACGAAATTTGGTTTAGTAAGTTGAAATTACTTTCTAAACGAAAATCCTTAATGTTTTCATGCAGGTGACCTCCCTTCTTCCTACGCACCACCATTATGGATAATAGGGGTAACTGGTCCCACGGTGTTTTACCAGTTTGTATGTCATGTGTAATGACCGGATTTTTATGTAATTACATATATTTAATAATAATATTAAATAAACATTCTGTCGGCCCTGTGGACGAGATCGGTAAGGCAGTAGTGTTGTGGCTAGACATCGGATGTTTAGGCACTAAAAAATCGCCTTTTAGGCGCCTAAAAAGGCACTAAAAACGTCAAGAATAAGGAGAAAAAAAGGCACTGTCATAAATTACAATCACAATAAAATTAAAAAGTGTTTGTAAAACTCCATACATATTTACAACTCTTCTACGTTTTATTCTTAATAGTTTCCATTGCAATATATTACCAGTAACTTTTCAAGGATCGCAATTTCAAATCAGCAAAGATTGGGAGACAAAATCAGTTTGAGTACAGAGAAGGATTTCTGAACATCTACTGATGTGTCTGACATATATTTTAGAAGTCCAAAATTAGCAACATTGAAAGTTTCTGGGAATTTATATTTATTTCCACTCAAAAGGTGCCCTCGGTGTATTGTCAATCGACTATTCTCTCAGAACATGGCTTCCCCAGTATTTATGAAATATGGAAATGGAGAAAAATATGTTGGTATACTTTCAGGAATTCTCTCGTATTTCAAAATACACATACGTGAATTGAAGGTTTCGTAATGAATTGTCAGGTTGGACCACGGCCAATTTTCTGCTATCTTAACATTGTATCTAAAAAATATTACATAAAAGGCAAAAACGTGCAATAATTGTAAAGAAAAGGCATTACGCAAAAAAAGGCATTTATGCTAAAATAAGCAGAAATAAGCATTACAAAACTTCGTCATACGTCATCACTTGTCATGATTCGTGCACATGTATTATCAGCCTTTAAATAAGTTCGCTAGAAAAAAATAGGCATTTCCCAAAACATCCGATGTCTAGTTATGGCAAACTCGGACCGCACGGTCGCGTGTTCAAGTCCTGCCTCGGACATGGGTGTATTTGTTTGTCTATAGGTGTGTGCCGTCCTTTCACCTCTCACTACCATCATCATTCCATCTTCCAAACTTCCAGGGCTAATAATGCTGGAAGATAGAAATGGAATTCAGCTAAATGCTGATCCCTACTAATGATGTTTCATGCCCTGCCACCAAGATGTTTCTGAGCGCCGGTAAAGGCAGTATGCATGTACGCGTCGTGCGAGGCCGCCTATACGTGAACAAAAAAGCATTATAAACCTTTTTCCCAATACTTTTATTCGTATTCTTTGTCTAAGTAATGAGTTAATATGAATGAGTGATGAAGTAATGAGTGATGAAGTAATGAGTAATTATCAAGTCATTTACATTCATTTATTTGTGTTATAATGTATACTGTATATTACAAATGTCAAGGGGGGTCGATGAAACAGAACTTTATTTTCAAAGAGGTCGATGCAAGTAAAAGATTGGGAATCTCTGGTCTAAACTGTTTAAGTGCCGCGTATTCGGCATCCTGTTGCTCACCTCCTCTTCAGCCCACATGACCAGCAGCACCATGTACAGGAGCGCCTGCACCAGCGGCAGCTGCAGCACCAGCAGCCGCAGGCGTCGCACGTTGGTCCTGCAAAGCACCAACACACCACTGTCACTCACACGCAGAAAAAAACATAACAAAATTGGCACTACTGGAAATTTATCCTGCGTATGTTACACCTTCCTGGTGAGAGCAGTGATCTATCTGTACTTAACAAGTCAGAGTTATTCTGTATGTTGGAAACTGTTAACTTTGATTAAGTTCCAAATATTTAAAGTTTTGGGGCGCGTCAATTACTTAGGCTCATTTGTTTCGTAAGTGTAGTGCATGTTATATCCCGGGAGTTTGTTGTGTTTTTCTCATGCTGGAATGTTAGATCGATGTGGACACACACGTCGGTATGAGCAGATTTTCCCTCCTCTAAGCATCCCCTTCTTAGGGAAATACCCCAGGTGGGACAACCTTTATACTCCGATTAAAACATATGCCAATTGACGTTTGTTCAACTGGGATGCGATTATCCAATAGGAGCTTCGTTTACAACATAATTTTTGACGTTGAAATTCCCAATTGGATAACCACGCTCATCTGAACAAAAGTTAATTCTTTCTATATTTTAATCGCAGTACAAGCTCCCAATTAGTCTGCCACCATGGGTGATATTAACGAGGATGTGTGTAAAAGTGTGTGTGTGTGTGTGTGTAAGGAGAGAGGAAGTTTTAAGAATGATGAAGGAAAGTTCCTGCGTGGCGGGTGACCCAGTTGACAGCAGCAGCAGGAGGAAAACAGGAGATGAACAGGAGAAAATGGAGGAAAAGAGTAATGATGGAGGAGGAGATGGGGGAGGGTGGAATGGAGAAGGAGGGGAGGGAGGAGAAGAGAGGAAGGAGATTGAGGAGGAGAAGGACATGGAAGAGAAAGAGGAGAATGGGATGGAGGAGGAGGAGGAGATAGAGACCACGAAGGATAAGGAGGAGTTGGAGGAAGGTAAATAAAATATGGAGGAGAAGCAGATGGAGGAGGTGGAGGTGGAGGCTCACTTGTGGAAGTAGAGCTGCGGCAGGCAGCAGCAGCAGGAGGAAAACAGGAGATGAACAGGAGAAAAATGGAGGAAAAGAGTAGATGATGGAGGAGGATGGAATGGAGAAGGAGGGGAGGGAGGAGAAGAGAGGAAGGAGATGGAGGAGGAGAAGGACATGGAAGAGAAAGAGGAGAATGGGATGGAGGAGGAGGAGGAGATAGAGACCACGGAGGATAAGGAGGAGTTGGAGGAAGGTAAATAGGATATGGAGGAGATGCAGATGGAGGAGGTGGAGGTGGAGGCTCACTTGTGGAAGTCGAGCTGCGGCAGGCAGAAGTAGCAGGAGGAAAACAGGAGATGAACAGGAGAAAAATGGAAGAAAAGAGTAGATGATGGAGGAGGATGGAATGGAGAAGGAGGGGAGGGAGGAGAAGAGAGGAAGGAGATGGAGGAGGAGAAGGACATGGAAGAGAAAGAGGAGAATGGGATGGAGGAGGAGATAGAGACCAAGGAGGATAAGGAGGAGTTGGAGGAAGGTAAATAGAATATGGAGGAGAAGCAGATGGAGGAGGTGGAGGTGGAGGCTCACTTGTGGAAGTCGAGCTGCGGCAGGCAGCAGCAGCAGGGCCAGCAGCAGCAGGAGGGAAACAGGAGATGAACAGGAGAAAAATGGAGGAAAAGAGGAGATGGAGGAGGAGAAGTAGGAGAATAAGGAGGGGATAGAGGAGAAGCAGATGGAGGAGGTGGAGGTGGAGGCTCACTTGTGGAAGTCGAGTTGCGGCAGGCAGCAGCAGCAGGGCCAGCAGCAGCAGGAGGGAAACAGGAGATGAACAGGAGAAAAATGGAGGAAAAGAGGAGATGGAGGAGGAGAAGTAGGAGAATAAGGAGGGGATAGAGGAGAAGCAGATGGAGGAGGTGGAGGTGGAGGCTCACTTGTGGAAGTCGAGTTGCGGCAGGCAGCAGCAGCAGGGCCAGCAGCAGCAGGAGGGAAACAGGAGATGAACAGGAGAAAAATGGAGGAAAAGAGGAGATGGAGGAGGAGAAGTAGGAGAATAAGGAGGGGATAGAGGAGAAGCAGATGGAGGAGGTGGAGGTGGAGGCTCACTTGTGGAAGTCGAGTTGCGGCAGGCAGCAGCAGCAGGGCCAGCAGCAGCAGGAGGGAAACAGGAGATGAACAGGAGAAAAATGGAGGAAAAGAGGAGATGGAGGAGGAGAAGTAGGAGAATAAGGAGGGGATAGAGGAGAAGCAGATGGAGGAGGTGGAGGTGGAGGCTCACATGTGGAAGTCGAGTTGCGGCAGGCAGCAGCAGCAGGGCCAGCAGCAGCAGGAGGGAAACAGGAGATGAACAGGAGAAAAATGGAGGAAAAGAGGAGATGGAGGAGGAGAAGTAGGAGAATAAGGAGGGGATAGAGGAGAAGCAGATGGAGGAGGTGGAGGTGGAGGCTCACTTGTGGAAGTCGAGTTGCGGCAGGCAGCAGCAGCAGGGCCAGCAGCAGCAGGGCCCCACGCGCGTGTCGAGGGCGCCCCGCTTGGCGGCGCGAGTCGCTTCCTCCGTGCCGCCCGAGTAGGCCAGCAGCAGGCAGAACAGCTGGTACACGGCCGCCGTGAACGCGCCCTGCGTCACCGCCTCCGCCAGCAGCTGCGCGCGCGGCACGATCACCGCGCAGTAGCTCGCCATCGCCACCACCTAAAGCATACCACCAACGCACCACGTCTTCTCATTGCTCGTCATCACCGCGCCACACATCACCTCGCTGAACATTCACATACAAATACACACCGCGCAGTAGCTCGCCATCGTCACAACCTGCGCACCACCGCACCACCACACCAGTTCATCACCTTGATCGACATCATCGCACGGTGTGTAAGGGGTAAAGGCTTTGCCAAGGCTAGACACACACGCTGCGATAGCTCGCCATCGCCACCACCCGCGCACCACCGCACCACCACACCAGTTCATCACTATGATCGACGTCATCGCACGGTGTGTAAGGGGTAATGGCTTTGCCAAGGCTAGACACACACGCCGCGATAGCTTGCCATCGCCATCGCCACCACCTGTGCACCACCGCACCACCACACCAGTTCATCACCTTGATCGACATCATCACACGGTGTGTAAGGGGTAAAGGCTTTGCCAAGGCAAGACACACACGCCGCGATAGCTTGCCATCGCCATCGCCACCACCCGCGCACCACCGCACCACCACACCACGTCTTCACCTTGCTCGACGTCATCGCGCCACACATCACCACGCTGCACATACACATACACCATACACGCACAAATACACGTCGCGCAGTAGCTTGCCATCGCCACCACCTGTGCAGCACCGCACCACCACACCAGTTCATCACCTTGATCGACGTCATCGCACGGTGTGTAAGGGGTAAAGGCTTTGCCAAGGCAAGACACACACATCGCACTAGCTCGCCATCGCCACACCTGCGCACCACCAACACACTCCGTGAACGTCTTCCTCTACATCACCGCGCAGAATGTGAGAGTTAAAGGCTTCGCCAGGGCAGCACGCACACATACAAGCGCGTACGCACAAACCCACACACACACATTGCAGTAGCTCGCCATCGCCACCACCTGCGCACCACCACACCATGTCATCACCTTGCTCGTCATCACCGCGCCACACATCACCACGCTGAACACACACATACAACATACACATACAAATACACGCCGCGCAGTAGCCCGCCATCGCCACCACCTGCGCACCACCGCACCACCACACCACGTCATCACCTTGCTCGTAATCACCGCGCAGTGTAGGAGGGTTGACAGCCTGGCCAGCGCGCGCGCGCACACACACACACACACACACACACACACACACACACATACACATATGCTCACGCACTTCTGCATCGCCACCACCTGTGCAACACGACACGTCACCATATTGCTCGCGAACACCGCGCCACACACACACACACACACACTCATTCACTGACAGTGCCGTAGCTCTCGACTCCCCCACCTGTGCACTGCGACATGCCATCACCGCCTGGATTATTAGGATTATTAGGCAAAGGGAAGGTCCCTTTCATCCACGTCGAGCGAGATCATGAGCCGTGCCCCCCCCTGCAGGAGCCCACACTCCTTATAGGGTAAAGTTAAGTTATAAAAATATATTAAGTTTAGATTTAATGATTTTTTCTAGTAATTTGAAAAATTCAAAATTATCTCAATATGTTGTAGTTATGTCTCAATATGTTGTAGTTATGCATGATATAACCTGACACCATGTATGGTTCCATCCCCCCCGCCGTCAGAGCAGCCGGACAAACTGCCGAGATCAACATAACGAAGGAGTCAGGTGCGGATCACCCGAGTAAGGGAAATATAGCCCGCAACCATATTTAGGGCGGTTTTTACAACTGGGGTTTAAACCACAAAATAACGTTGTCCCGGGTAACAGCGCTCCTTCGTGCTTTCTACAATCACGAGTTATCCCCTCCAGGTGGTGTAACTACTGAAGTTTCTTAAACCACCACTCGGCCTGGGGTTAGGCTCTTATCCCGCGCTTAACCCGGGACGGAGTTTGCAAATGGCGGCAGTAGTCAGTAGTGGTTTACAGCTGATCTATTGGAGCAGAGCCGATCGGACTTCCTTGGCGCAAAACGTTCTTTCGAAATTGCAGAAATTTAATTTTCCTAATTTAAAGTGGTCGTTAATGCAATTAACAAGGTCTGTTGTTAACTTTCGTTTTACAAGAACGATTCCAAACTATTAGTCCCGTTAGTTTCTTTATTTTAACTTTTCTATAACTTAGTTAATTGGTAGGTGTTGTGTAATAAATATTTAATATTCTCAATTTATTTTCCGTCGGCTGGTTTAGGTTATATTAATTTCGGTGCAAAGGAGTGCACTGGTAATCAAAACACTCTCCGACAATTGTACAGCCTCGTAGCCCCCATTACAATAATCTAAAAGTAAACACAATTGTTTTTCTTACTATCAACATTCCGTTGCAACTTTGCACCACCTCCCACTTTACTATGCTTTTCACACCCTCTATCACTCGATAGTCGCGGTTGAGATTACAATTGCTATCCTTTATGTCTGTGTTTCCAAACGCAGTGATCAAGGGGTCGACGGGGTAGATGGCCGAAAATGCACCGGCAACTGATAGCATTATCAACATTATATTGATTAAAAAATCAACAAAATTGTTATTGCTTTCGTATATACTGGTTCAAATCATCTAATAATATTGTTTATATTTCTAAAATTTGAAAATTATAATAGTACAAAAAATATTAAAACAAAACAAATAAACCATATTTTTCAAAACTTTTACTTTTTAATTGTTATCAAGACATTTATGTTCAATTATTTGTGTTATGATTATTTTGTATCTGTGCATTATAGTAAAAGTCAAGGGCATATCATATCAAGGGGGATTCTTTTTTTAAAGCGACCAATGCAAGAAAAAGTTTGGGAAAGTCTGCTTTATGCACATGGCAAACTCTCATCTGCCTTGACAGCAAACATACCATCCGGCACAAAATTTATCATTGATGAAACTAGAAAGTATGTGAGACCATATTCTTTGGGCGTTTCCTCAACAGCAATGTTATACGAAAACTGGTGATTTTATTAGAATTTTAATCTTGTAATTAATAATTTCTTAGAATATTCTAATTAATATTTTTCTGTAGAACATTACATTTCTTGTGCTTAATCTATCTACGAATCTAACAAATCTACTGCCTTCAAAGATACGAATGAACAGCGCAGCGCGACATGTGGCAGAAAGCGAATCAACTTGACGTCTTGGTTCGTTTACTGCTCAACAGATAGCGCAGCAGTCGTCAAAAAAGTTCTCTCAGAAACACGGGAGAAATTTGAAAACTGTACATCATATCGATTTCTCTTTTCGAATAACACAAACTTAATACTAACTTATCAGTGTTAAACAGACCCTTCAAAACTGTATAACATATTGAGGTAACGTGTCTACTCCATTTCCTCTCTCTAGCCATCTGATCTCCGTTTCTTAGTACAATTTCTGTTCAGCGACTATGCGAACCTGTTGCATATACTTCGGGTGATTACTGAAAACAGACTTTCTATAGTCTTTACACACGTAATACAAAGATTAGCGTTTAATAATCATCCATTAGTTTTAATTTATCCGTGTTTCAAATTCTACACCATTTTTAATAATACTAACGGAAAGAGTATTTTAGAATATCATCTTTGTAAAATGCTCTTGTGTACTCGCGTGCCACGAGGTAAATAAAATATTCTCTATCCTACATTAACTACTTTACTTGAAAGAGTCGCACTATCCACACAATGAGGTCTGTCAGGAGAAGCAAGAGACTTAAAGTAGTCTATTTAAGTCTACCACCAGGTTCGACCACCAGGTTTTGAAGTCTATGATGTTCTCAGTGTCTATTACTGTCGTCATGAAGCATGTAGACATTTCCTAGCTGATAATACTAGTTCTTCTGTATGAGGATCAGAAACCAATCCTGGACTTCTTTCTCTTTTCCTGTCATTAGAATTTGTAGTTAGCAATAAAAACACATACATTAAGCTGGAGAAGTTTCATTTTTACACTGATCTACAGCTCGAAGAATAACAAATAAAATGTATATATCTCTTTTTACGAAAATAGTGGGTTTATTTTCCCTTTTAAAATCACCGATTTTGGAGCAGTATCTTAACAAATGAGCAACGGACCGCGCGAGATCTTTTTCTTCTACATTCTTGTTCCTTTCTCTCCCCTTAAACAAAACACACACTCACACACTTACATGCACGGTAGTACCATATATAGCGGAAGCCCAATAGATATGCGACATCGTTATCGAAGTTTTCAAAGCATCGATATGTTTGTACAAACATAGATTTATTTAAAATTGATTTATTCATGTCGATATTTTTAAACATCGATGTTTTTACTTGGTTGAATATTTTATTTTTGAACTTCCTTTATACTCAGGTAACTATAATTTTTTAAAAAAAATTGCCTTACTGAATGTCAAAAATGTAAGGATATGGTTGTTTTATTGATAATCTATAATTTGAACATCTTCTGACCAAAGTCACCAAGAGGGAACAATAAGTTAGTCGAATTGACAAATGTCTACTTTTGTTGTATTATCCTATAAGATAGTAAAATATTTATTAATTGTTCTGGGCCTTTTTTAACTTTGTTTTGTCAGCTAAATCTCTTATTATAAATTAATAAATATGTCTACCATGACATGAAAACGCCCCACCCTGCGTGTGAAAACTGATGTTGAAAAGGTACTACAATAGTTATTGATTGTATATTTATAGCCCTGAAACAGGCCAAATAAATGGCCGAAACGTTGGCACTGTAAGAATAACTGAATTTCATTAACCTACCCTCACGAGTATCCACACTATAATACAATCGTTTTTTTGACAATTATCGATATTTAAACATCGATGACAAACATCGATATTTAAAAACAGCGATGTTTTTGCGTCGATGTTTTTAACATCAATTTTTACAACTTAACATTGTTGTTTCGAAACATCGAGGGTTTTGCTGTCAGGAGTCGAGTGCTCATTCCGGCAGAGGCGGTGCCCTAGTTGGAGGGGGAACCCCGCTAGCCATCGTGTATGTCAGCGCCTGATCTCGCGTTCCAGCGGGAGAGACCACCGTCGTCTCTCGCAAGATAACATGCACTACAATTACGAGACTAATGGCCTTAGCAGTTGACGTGCCCGGAGCTGATTGCGTTGTTTCTTTTCTGATTAATGAAATAAATAGTTTAGGGTCAGCCCGATGACCAAGCAGGAGTGATCTCGGACCGGATTGTCGCGAGTTCGAGTCCCGCCCACGAAGTAAGATATGTAGGTGTGTTCACTCCCAGTCTAAAACTGAAGCTTTTGTGAGGCTAGTTCTCACAGTTCTCGCATAAAAGCGCTGCGATCTTTGTGTCTCAGTCGCCACGGTCGTGATTGGTCGTGATCCATTCGACAGCTCTACGGCCAGCTGATTTCTAATTTCAAGTTAGTGATTTGTCGTCGGTGGAATTGGTAAAGTCTAGAAAGAACCGTTATGAAAATGGGTAGGAAGTGTTTTGTAAAACTGTGAAATAGCTACAGTTTAAGATGTCATTTTAAGATGTATATCTTACACCGTATATCTTACACCGTGACCCAAACCGACCGTGCGCACCTTAGCGAGGAAGCGAGGAACTAGCCTCAAAGTGGCTTCAGAAAATTTGCCCCAAAGGCGGCTAGTTGACACATCTAAATATCTTACACCGTGGTCCCGCCCCAGATATGGATGGGTTTATGTTGTACTTACATTTCCCCCCTACAGTTTAAAAGTTACAGAGGTCGCTACATGACCAAGATGTTAAACAGCGACCTTAAAAAAATAGTTTAGGGCAATTTTCTGTAGATCGCGGTCGTGCCCAAGGGTGGCCAAGATTAGTTAACAAGATTGATGGAAAATCTGTTCTTACATTTATAATGTTACTAACTATACTTAATTATTTTGGCATGTGCAATTCCATTTCAATTTATTTTTAGTGTATACAGTTTTATTAAAATTTGTTTCATACTTAATAGAAATGTAAATTTATAGACAAGAAACAAATGTTAAGATTTGAAATTTTTTTCTATCTCGGTTTCTTGGTAGCTAAAGTAACTTTTTCGAATGCAATTTCTAATACATGGGTTAAAAGTTAAATAGTTAATAGTTAAAGAATTTTTTTTAAAGTTTAAAAAAAGTTAAAGGTTCAAGAAAAGAAAAAAGTTAAAAGTTAAAGAAAAAGTTTAAAAGTTAAGAAAAACGAGGCATTTAATTCGGATCTGCAGTGTTCTGCTCCTTGAGGGACGAGTGTGGCGCCTGTGACGCGAGTGCTGCTCCGGTACTACTGCTGCTGCTGCCGTTGGTGTGGTGAGGGCGGGGGCACAGATCTTGTCCACGATCTTTCTGTGCTCGCGCGGGGCGAGGTAAATAAGGGCCTGGCCGTGTGAGCGAAGTAGCACGCCACGCTCCCGGTGATGGCTTCAGCTATGATGCGCTTAGTTTTCTCAGCTGATTTCAGGATTGAAAACGGTATGGTGGTTCACAAGCTTCATAAGTTTGGTGACCACTGGTTTAAGGTGACTTTAAATGAAATTCGTAACATTCGATATTTTCAGTAAAAATTCATTTATATGCTATATTTAGAAGTGAATAAGAGTTTCAAGATTCTTTAAATAATTCGTTTTCGTACGGTTTACTTAATTGGAACTTTTAGAAAATCGCTGAAAAACTGTTCATAAGCTCTAGGTCACGGCAATCCGTGTTTTTCGTTTTCTTCTTAAGTTGATGATGTCTTAAATCGTTGCGCATTGGCTATGTCATCGGAGAAACTCCCAAATCCTGCGAAGTCATTTTCGTGGCAAGTGAAATCTAGCGTGTAATTCAAATACTCAGTACCAGAAATTTATGCAATTGCTAAGCTTCAGCGATACTATAAAGGAGTATCACTGTTGTTTTATCGATTCGCCCATACATTATGTGTTAGATCAATAATTTATATAACAATGAATTATGAATTGAACACGCTTTATTTCGTGTAGTAAATGTCAAAATAAGTGATTAAAGGAAATGAAGGTAGTTAAATATTTCAAATGACGAACTTCAACTAACTGACCTCGCGATAGGATATCCGCGTCCCAGCTGATTACTAGAGACCGGAATAATATATGAAACGTCAAAATATGTACATAAATATGTAATGAAAACAGTAAGAATATGTAATAAATATGTAAAATCGGACATAATATGTAATGTTAAAATACACCAATTATAAAACACATTTATATAATACGAAATTACATGTATAAAAATGTCCTAAACAAATTTCAAAAATAATACAAACGTTTTAAAAATCATTTGGAGAGCACAAGATGATGCACACTTTGCACCATTCAACTTTACAGTCAGTAGTAAAAGATTTCATTTATTTATTTATTTATTTATTTACGTCAAAAACAGTTTAAAACTATGTGTGACGAGCTATGGGGAGACAAAAATATTCGCTCCTATATAATAAAATTTATTTTCAAAGGTAAATTAACTATGAATTTGTGCCCTTAACACTCATCACGTTCTTCATGAAAGAATAATACTTTTTTGCCGCGACAATATGGAAAACAATAATTTCAATAACTATATTTCCCACTGAAATTCAGAAGACGTGCACAAATAATGAAGTTACATTTATATTTAATGAAGTTACATTTATATTAATGAAGTTACATTTAGATTTGTGTATAGTTATCCACGACCATAGTTAGCAGCTAGACCAAGGTGCATATAAGCAAATTTACATGTACCTTGAGCCAGACTAAACGCAATAGAAGCCTAGATATCAACGACCAGCAAACAATCACTGGAGCGTGCAACATTCTTATCGAAGTGTTACACGTCGGCGATCAGCAAAGTATTTCAGAAATAAAGGTTAGAGGTTACGAAACGTTGCGACAATGATACTTTTCACACCTAGATTTCACCAATAATGGAGGAAAAATGCTTATTTTTTTAAAATATTTATTTTCATGAAAAACACGTAATCAAATTGAAGAAACGTGATAGAATAAAAAAATACTTTGTGAAAATGGCAAAATATGTAAAATACGTAATATAGTACCAAATATGTAAAAATATGTAACGTAAAAAAATTGGATATTGTGTTAGGAAGTCGACGATTCGCTAAGATTACAATTTTGAAAGCGATACGTAGAAAGACAAAAAATATGTAATTACATAAAAATCCGGTCCCTCCTGATTACTATTAATTTGCTGGTATCGTTTTATCGGCGTATCGTACAGGGCAGCAGAATGTATCGTATTTGCGGGGTTCTATAATGATAGGGAACACCTCTCTGCGATCAAGCGGTTTCAGTGCCAGTTACAGTGAAAGGTGAAAGTTGTTTCTTATTCATACGCATGCGCAGCTTAAAACAAGAGGAAAGGTGCACTACAATTCTGAGCCCCCTTTTCCGCTAGATTTTTTATCATATATTTTTCTAGGAAATAACAAAAGGCCCTACAAAGAGATGTAAGGGGAATGTTGAAAAAACGCTTTCAAAGGCAGCTTTGTGTCACGCACCAAGAGAAACAAGAAACTTAGGAAGACCAAGGAAAAGATGGAGAGAAACTGTGAGGACGGAACGCGTGAACGGAAACTGTGAGGAGGCAGTAGCCTACGTCGTGAGGTGAAGGAGAAGAAGACTACAAAGAGGAATTACAGTTCAATGATACAAATAATAAATACAACTGATTTTATGTTGTAAGCATTTACAGGATTATCTGCTGGTTTGGAGAGCATCTTTCCCTCCCAAACTGGCAGCTTAAAAAGAAGAAAATAAATGAAGGAGAGAAAAAGAAAAAAGAAATGATTATATTGAGGAAATAAAATGCTTTATTACCTTTCGAAATTTCCAGGGAACCCCTGCCTAATAATGCCAAATTTTAGCAAAATATCGAAACATCAAAATATCACCAAATGGTTTTCGATGTTAATGGAAACATCGACAAAAACATCGGTTTGAAGTAAAGGTGTTTTAAATTTGATGAAAGATTTCGAAGTAAATGTCCTCATTCTAATCACAATACATCGATATTAGTTTAAAGTATATTCTGCCTTAAATTAGACTCGCATCTTCATTTTCTAATCAATGTTCTATGTAGTCAAGGTTAAAATGGAATTTCATGATATTACCACATAAAAGATAATGAAAAAGGTAATAACGCTACTAAATGCGAATAGCAAACGGCTTCGGGCCGTCTGGAGATCGAGAACAGAATTGGTTGTCAATGGCAGTTGATTGCCAGCAATCCACAAAACAATTATTTACTGGAAATGTTATTTATATCGTGAGAAATTGTTTTTGAAAACATCGATGTTTCTGAATAAATATATCGATCTGAAGAAGTCATCAAAAGCAAAACACCGATGTTGTAATATCCATGTTTTAAAAACATCGATTTTTTTGCTGTCTCTACCTCTGTCCTTCTCCCTGTGCTCACGCCGTATTCGCAGTGAGGCCATAATATACCTAAGCCATCTTAGACCTATCAAACTCAAAGTAAAAACCTGGCATGACTACAATTTCTCCACCTTTTTCCTTCATCCAACTTCTTCTTTAATCAACCCTATCAAAATAATGGTTTGCTTTATTGACCCACCTCATGTGTTTCCCCATAATATACAGTATTAACACGTTCTTAACGAAAATAAAGTCCCATATCAGACTTAAATATAATTAAAAAAAGAACATCAACAAACATTTATCTGCTAAAATACATGTGCATTAATTTAAGCAAAAATGTTATTGAATGCAAATTGACTCTTCAAATAAAAAAATGAATGTTTTTTGCATATTTAATAGTAAATATTAAGTTTTTATGTCAAATAGAGACCTATGAATCTTCATAATATAGAATTGAAATATTCTATAATACACTAGGACTTGAAACACAAGAAATATTTCCAAAATGCATCCTGAATTTATAATTTTAGTGTGAATAGTCTAGAATTGTTTTACCAAACAGGCAAAGACGCAGTAATAACTCAAATTCTAACGAACACTTGTGATAAATTGAATTACATTTTGAATAAAAATCAGTTCGTAAACAATATAAATTACTTTGAACATTAAAAAAACAAACGAACAATCATCGGTGGGTCCCTACCCCCCTGGTAATGCTCGGGTAAGACGATTAACTTGTTAATTTTCTTTGTTTTTGTTTTGTTTCTAGAATAGCGAATAGTTTTCTTCAATTTTTTCCATTCCATCCCCTGGTAATGTTAGGGTAAGACGGTTAACTTGTTAATTTTCCTTGTTTTTGTTTTGTTTCTAGAATAGCGAATAGTTTTCTTCAATTTTTTCCATTCCATCCCCTGGTAATGTTAGGGTAAGACGGTTAACTTGTTAATTTTCTTTGTTTTTGTTTTGTTTCTAGAATAGCGAATAGTTTTCTTCAATTTTTTCCATTCCATCCCCTGGTAATGTTAGGGTAAGACGGTTAACTTGTTAATTTTCTTTGTTTTTGTTTTGTTTCTAGAATAGCGAATAGTTTTCTTCAATTTTTTCCATTCCATCCCCTGGTAATGTTAGGGTAAGACGGTTAACTTGTTAATTTTCCTTGTTTTTGTTTTGTTTCTAGAACAGCGAATAGTTTTCTTCATTTTTTTCCATTCCATCCCCTGGTAATGTTAGGGTAAGACGGTTAACTTGTTAATTTTCTTTGTTTTTGTTTTGTTTCTAGAACGGTGTATAGTTTTCTGCGTTTTTGTTTTGTCGCGAAATTTCCCTCCGTGCAGTGGGCGTTGTCTTGGGCACACATGGCCTTGGCGTCTGAGCGGAAGGAAGAGTCCACAGGGCGTCGTTTGCAGAGGGCGTTGGCGGGGGCGCTGGGGATGTTTGCGGCGGAGACTGCTCAGTTCTAACGCCCACGCCCAGCTGTCACATCGCCCTTTCCCTCGACAAAACCAGAGCGGGGCGGAACTGGGGGAAGCCGTGTTTTTTATTGCAGGGGCCTTTGAATCGATATCGATCACGATCTGCGAGGGAAAAATCAAAATTTTACCTCACATTTATGTAGTAATATTGGGAGAGGTGGCCCAGGGCATGAACTGATGTCACTGCAGTGTCTCTGACGGCGAGGTCCTAGGTTCGAGTCCCGATGGTGGCAGGATTTTCGACAATAGGTTGATAGCTAGGTCGAATTCAGCCACTGTTCGGAGGAGAATCCTAGCGGACGGCTGCTCTGATTGGTAGTTTTCAACCCCAGGCGATTGCCGGAGCAGTACTCTAACAAACGGGCCATGGATCGTGCGCATCTGTCCTTCCTCTTCCTTGTCGCATCCTCACCCCTTACACACACACACACACACACACACATGCACTACAGTACCATACATGTCGGGCACTTAGAACTTGTTCCAGCTGGGCGGTACCCCACAGGTGGGAGATAGTTGGTTAGGGATAACACCGCTATCACCACTAATCAATCAGTCAAAAACGTAGTAATATTGTTATATCATTCAAGGTTGTTGTCTGGGGTAATGTATTGGATGATCATAAACAGCTATGAGTTTGCGAAACATTTTGCAGTGGCGGGCTCTAATATTTATTTAATTACCGTCAAAAACAGTTAAATACAGTGTGCGAGGTATGGGAGAAAAGTACAATCTGCGCAAATTTTCTTAAGCTAAGGAATCTCCACCCTAGATCTTACAGAATGCTAAGTTGATGAGTATAATTAGCAATAAGCAGTTTTGTCAAGTTTGACAACAAGCGACTTACTATCGCAAGAGCACTGAGGACGATTATTCGATGTATCGTTGACAAAATAACAAGTCCCGACCAACACTTCACAGAGCTCCAAAAGATGTGCACAGATATTGAAGCTACATTTATGGCGAGAAGTAAAACAAGGGGCAATTTCAGAATTTGCTCAATGGATCACGTAAAACTTCAAAATCCGATGGAAATGACATTGATCAAGAAGCTGAGGTACAATACTTGTTAGAGCAGTATTTACCTTTCTAGAATTGTACAGTACAAATGGTAAATATTGCATTAAATGTTATTTTACTTTCTTTTTTCTTTGTTTCTTGTTCGACCAGAAGGCCTTTCACGAGCTTGAATACAATTTGATTACTATTCAAAATAAGCTTTTGGCACCATCGCAAATTGTTAACTCATTAACACAATCACTAATATTGTGCACCCGTTTAATATTAAAGAATTTTGATTTTAATTAAATTATATATCTGAGCATGAATAATTATAATACAAATAAATAAGGTGGGCACAATTCGTCTTTCGGAAATTTGAATTGGATTTTTTAAAATAAATATTATATACCTTTTTGGCGCTCATACCACTCAACTGTATACAAAAACCTAAGCTGCTGAAAACGTTTTTTAAACAGTGAATCTATTTCAATTAATGTTTAATGACATTTGGTTGCAAAATAACGTGTAAAACGTGCAAGAGTCGAAGAGATTATATTCGATAAACTGAGTCTTTACGCAAACTGTTTATACGTGCAGGTAAAAAAATGCACTTAAATTGATCATAACGTTGAAAAATGCCTTTCAGGTTTTATATTTTTTTTTCGTTTCGATGGAAATAGTCGGTAGTTCGGGAACAGATTAATCGAATTTTAGTTATATAATGACCTTAGCTTAGAAATTCAATTTTTTGTTATTACATCACGATGATAACCGATTGCACTTCGTTGGTTTCCAAAGTTTCTCGAAAAAAATCAATTCAAGTCAAAAATAAAAAAAAATAGACCTGGGGAGAGAGTGATTGTTCTTTGAATTTCGTACAGAGTAAAGCACGAATTGTTGGGCCACACTTCACACTCATTACGTGGTTGTAATGTAAGATTATATCACACAAGGAAATTGCAGATCGCGATGCTCGGTCTTAAAAGACTGTCAAGTACCTGAGACACACCTTGGAGAAAGTAACGCACAAACACTGACGAAACCTGGGTGTGCAAGGGAGAAACATTGTAGGCATTACGAGAAAGGTGTGGAGTACGGCGGGAAACCGGAAATGAAACCTCACCACTGCCGATCGAGGAGTGGTTGTAGAATGCGGGTCGTATCCTTTCACGGTCTCGATGAACGAATCTGCCGGGAGAGAAAAGAACGAATAATTGGAACCAACGAGCTGGAGATACGTAGAGAGGCAAACGGCCTTGTTTCAGCGCTCCTTACGTGATATTCGTGAAATATGGCCGCCATGTTTTAAGGTGTCATGGCGTGATTATCATCATGGTGCTGTATTAGTCCTGTCTTCAGTTTGTTATTCCTAAATGTAGTGAATTACTTTCTTTAACACGTTGTGTAGTCACAATCCATGTTTTGGTACGGAAAAATCGATTCATAGCAAGCAAAATGTCTGTCTGTCCGTCCGTCTGTGGTCAACGCTAGTGCCTAAACCGTTCACGCGATTTTCTCAAAAATTGATACACTCCGATCATTTTAAAGTAACTCAAGGCTCTGCGAGTTTGAAATGGATATTTTGATTTTGGAGGCACTTTCTATGAACTGTCAATATTTTCAAAATGGTCTCAAAGATAGCTTCAAGTTTTTGGATCAAACGTGGTTATTGGATAGCGTAAAAAGGCGCTTAAAAGAATGACAGGCCTCGCTTTTCGTAGAAATTTTTCAATTGATAAAAATTGCAAAATTTTAATTTTTTTTGGCGTCATCCAACAACTACAATATTGATGATTGAGATTTTTCCTTAATGAAATCTGTTCTTCAAACACAGATCGTAAAATACTCATGTACAATTTTCGAAAATATGAGTAGTTTTGGCGTAATTCGTGAAATGTAGAAAATTTTAATACAATCATTTTATAAAAGAGAGCTACAATTTTTTTCCTTTAAATATACTCCTCGTATGTATCAAAGAAAGGTAAAACGGATTGTGCTTGTCTCATTTCCAGTGAACTAGTTATAATTTTGAAAATTGTAAAAAGTTAACATTCCAGATCTCCCATATTGATGAAATATTTTTGTGTTAAATGAAATTTGTTCTAAAACTAGAGATGCTACAACAGAACATTCACTATCTCGCATTATTTGTAACGACTCCGCAATATAATACTACATGAACCTGCAAAAATGTTTCCAACCAGCAAACGTTTCTTTCCCCGCTTCTTTGACGTTTGGCACCTTTTAACATGGCGGAGAGTGACTCTACTGTTTCAAAGATGGCGACGCTATTGCCTCTCTATGTATCTCTAACTCGTTGATTGGAACCACTAAGAGCAACAGACCGTAAATAACTGAAATTGTTTCATGTTTTCGGGCGCGTCAACAGGTATAGGCATTAGTCCTGTATGTGTTGGGCACGTTTGTATCACGAAAGGTGGCAGTGATCTTCCCTCGCTGGATGGTGAGTTCCGGTGCCGACCTATACGCCGACTTACGGGGTTTTCCCATTCAGGTATCTCCCAACTTTGGGGCTTCGTCCCAGACGATACAAGCTCTACCTCCAGACTGATCTCCCGACATGTGCGTTAGTGTAGGGTAGTGTAGCGCCATGTATGTTTGTGTGTAAATATGGGGGAAGGATAGGGTAAGGAAGAGGAAGGAAAGATCGCGCACGGTCCTTGATCCGTTTGTTGGGATACTGTTCCGGCATTTGCCTGGTGTTGAACGGAAGAACCTCAATAAACTACCGATCAGTGCTAGAATTCTCTTCCAGTCATTGGCTGAATTGGATCTAGCTTTGTAGCTAGTGTCGAAAATCCTGCTATCCTTGTGAGTCAACGATAGGACCTCCTGGTCAGAGATCCGGTAGACTGTGTAGTTACAATAGTTACTTTTATTTATTTATATATTTATCAAAAAACAGTAAAAGCTGTATATGACGTGTGGGGAAAGAGAATTATCTGCGCACTTTCAATTTCGATCATTCAAACAAACTGACATGTCTAACATAATAACCGACAATGTACTTTCGCTTAAAATGCTTTGGAAGTTATGTGCAGACTCGACGTTGTCTAAAATATTATTCCCGAAAACCACAGACCGTGGCACTTCGCCAAACCGGAAATGGACAACGAAGCGTCGACTGATCCCTAGAAGTTTTGATATAAGAATACGTTGGGAAATATGCGGTGCAATAACTATTTCTACATACTGTAGATAGGTCATTAGTTAGCAAGATACTTACATAGAGAATTAGATAGCCAGATAATCAGACAGCTAGATAATGAAATAGACAGATAATCAGATAGTTAAATAATAATACAGATAATTAGACAATTAAATAGATAGTTAAACAGTGAAATACATTGGAATGTACTACTTCTGCTATTATGTTTTTGCAAGCTTATGGCACAACATCAGAATTTACCATATATTATGGTACCATTATAATAAGGAACCATTTTGAAAATATCCAATGTGCCCTGTCGTTTCCGCCACCAAACGCCACTCTCCTCACTATGATCACTTCTCAAAGTCTCGGAGGTTGCAGAGCATTGGCATTTTGGCTGCCTTCACAGCTGCAAGCGGGGCAGTGCTGACAAATTTAACAAAATTCGAAATCGTTTGTTTGTTTGACACTAAATGAGGTCCATTCTCTCTCCTCCTCAAGAAGCACATGCAGTGAACCGTTATTGACATTGAGTGAAACAATACATAAAAACCCAGTTGGTCATTATTGGCACAGAAAGAAAGAAATCTCGTGAGAGCAAAAGACAGAGCAAGAGAGACAAGAAGAGATAGAAGAGCGAGACAGAGAGAAGAAGAGCTAGATAGAGAAAACGAGACAGAGAAGAAAGGCAAGACAGAGAGAAATACAACAAGTCAGAGAAAAAGAGGGCAACACGGAGAAAAAGATAGCAAAACAGAGAAAAAGAGAAACAATGTGAGCAAGGCAGAGAAAAGCAGAGGAAGGCAGAGAAACGGAGGGCAAGAAAGAGAAAAGGAGAGTAAGACTGAAAAGATCAATATAGGAAGGAAAACAAGACAAAAGAAGAGCAAAGTAAAGAAAACAGAAAGGACGGAGAGAAGAACAAAACAGAGAAAAGACAGAGAAAAGAAGAGCTAGATGGGAAGGAAACCAAGGTAGAAAAGAAGAACAAGGCAGAGAAAAACAGAGCAAAACAGCGAAAAGAAGAGCTGACAGAGAAGACAGAAGACAGAAGAAGACAGAAGAAGAGAAGATAGAAAAAAGAACAAGACAGAAAAAAAAGCAAATCGGAAAAGAAGAGCAAAACAGGAAAGAAAATAAGGCAGAAAAGAGCGAGGCAAAGAAACAGAAAGCAAGACGGAGAGGAGAAAAGGAAGGCAGAGAAAAGGAACACAAAACAGAAAAGAAGAGCAAAACAGAGAAAAGACGAGCAAGGCAGAGTAAAGGAGAGCATGACAGAAAAAAGGAGAACGAGACAGAGGAAAGTAGCGAAAGACAGCAAAGAAGAGCAAGACAGCCAAGAAGAGCAAGAGCCTAAAGGAGAGGAAGAAAGCAGGCAGGATTGAGGAGGAGGGGCGTGGCGGCTCACCGGGTAGACGGCGAGCACGAAGGCGGTCGGCGCGCGCGCGGCGGGCGGCGGCAGGCAAGGAGAGCAAGACAGCCAAGAAGAGCAAGAGCCTAAAGGAGAGGAAGAAAGCAGGCAGGCTTGCGGAGGAGGGGCGTGGCGGCTCACCGGGTAGACGGCGAGCACGAAGGCGGTTGGCGCGCGCGCGGCGGGCGGCGACAGGCAAGGAGAGCAAGACAGCCAAGAAGAGCAAGAGCCTAAAGGAGAGGAAGAAAGAAGGCAGGCTTGAGGAGGAGGGGCGTGGCGGCTCACCGGGTAGACGGCGAGCACGAAGGCGGTTGGGGCACGCGCGGCGGGCGGCGACAGTCAATGAGAGCAAGACAGCCAAGAAGAGCAAGAGCCTAAAGGAGAGGAAGAAAGCAGGCAGGCTTGCGGAGGAGGGGCGTGGCGGCTCACCGGGTAGACGGCGAGCACGAAGGCGGTTGGGGCACGCGCGGCGGGCGGCGACAGTCAATGAGAGCAAGACAGCCAAGAAGAGCAACAGCCTAAAGGAGAGGAAGAAAGCAGGCAGGCTTGAGGAGGAGGGGCGTGGCGGCTCATCGGGTAGACGGCGAGCACGAAGGCGGTTGGCGCGCGCGCGGCGGGCGGCGACAGTCAAGGAGAGCAAGACAGCCAAGAAGAGCAAGAGCCTAAAGGAGGGGAAGAAAGCAGGCAGGCTTGAGGAGGAGGGGCGTGGCGGCTCACCGGGTAGACGGCGAGCACGAAGGCGGTTGGTGCGCGCGCGGCGGGCGGGCCGCGTGGCAGCGCGCGTCGCAGGGTGTCGGCGTACAGCAGCAGCGTCGCCACCACCGCCAGCGCCCCGGCCGTGAACAGGCACGCCCCCGCCACGTTGATCGCTGAAACAACAACGCTTACTGTAACGTTCGTGCTGAATAAATATTGTAGCAACGCCGAGAAGTTTCGTCAGTTGCATCGAACGTGGGAAAATATTGACCGATTCAAAATAAACAAGTGATAACGTTGGTAGCTCCGTAAAGCTTGTGCAGCTACCTTACGGCGCTTTTTTGCACTACTTCCTCTAACAAGTTTGGGCATGGACAGAGAAACAGGTGATATGAAAGGAGACTCAATTAACTGCCAAGGAAGAATAGCAGTTAATAAATACGACGAGTAGCAAATGTATATAGAATATTTTTAAAATAACAGTGATTCTTGATCAGATTGAAAATATTCTTTCAAATATACAACATATTAGTGAAGTGACGAGTGCCAATAATAAAGATAAGTAGAAACCGTGTTTTGCTTACCTACAGCTAAAGTTGTAATGACTGTTGAAAATCAAATATTATAATGAGAGTTATTTGACCGAACCTCATTGTAATCTATCGGACTTAGGGAAATATTAGTGGATTTTACATAAGCTGTAATGGGACAGAAAGAAGTTAACAAACATATTGGACGGATTTAATTTAAAGGACAAACTCCTTATTGTAGTATACGTATACAATAAAATATAGAAATATTGTGGCACATTGTGTAACAATAACGAATTATGTATTAATGAATCTTTAATTTGAACATTTGTTTAACACGATTGATTACATGCAGTGAAACTGTTGTCGTACAAAATGGTTGCCGCGAAAGCTTGTAGTAGTTCGGGTTTGACCCAGTAGATAGGAGTACTATGAATATCAACCGATAACAGCCAATAACAGGATAAATGAAATAACTGTTATTTCGTGGAACAGTTACTAAACGTTAAATATTAAGAAATAACAGTTTAGCTGTGAAGGGCACATCCCTACTTTGCATACGTTAGAGCTCTGTTTGTCATGAAGTCGACCATTTCTCAGCTGTCGTATTTGTTTTGTGCATTCTTAACGAACAAGATGACACCGTGAACTCACTACGGAAATTCAACCGTTTCCACCCAAAAATTACTAGAACACATTCGTAGCACAAGCATAACTTCATCAAATCTGTGGTCATAGCGTAAAGGTTCATAAGTCAAATTTTGGCGAAATTGGTTTAAGTACTGAAACTACAAGTTAAGTATCTATATTTTGTTTTAGTAAAACGAGCGATTTCAAATGTTGCCTCTTTAATGTCAGAAACGTGTTGGGAAACAGCATTGAGCGTAGGAAAAGGCGTTGGCTCAATAATCTAATCCTTGTTTTCTCCAAAGAACTTTTATCCTCTGACCGCAGAAATATAGAATTGATAAGCCCCATAAAGTCTTGATACCTTTAACATATGTTACAGACGCAATCACAGCAGCACTAGACAACAATACACAAGCAGCGGGATTTTTGTCTATTTGCCAATTTTTATCCTTTAATTAAAAATGCAGTATTTTAGGTTACTAATTCATTTTGAAGCATTAGATGTATTAAAATATAATACAACTAATGCCTCAAAATGAGTAAGTTACCTAAAATACTGCATTTATAATTGAAAAATAAAAATCGGCAATTAGGCAACGCATACCGACTGAATTCTTATACTCAATGTATCACAGCTTACGACAGTGTCTAATATGTCATGCGATGCAAGCCTCGAAGAAAGAGGCCACCTACTACTACATATTTGATACTCCCGTGTTGCGTTATGATATCAAAGCAACTTTTTGATGTTCTTGGAATGATAAGAACTGTTATTCTATGTATATATTGTACAATGGTATTACGGTATTCGTGAAGACTGTTTTTGTTAAAATATATGGTTTATTACAGTATTATATAACAGTACTTTATTTCTTGTTCTTGATGAGTGTGCCCGCTACTTTTTGGAAAACCATTTTGTGTGGTTTTTGTTTAGCAGGTGTGGTTTTGCTCTGATGCAGGACACTAGTGGTTATGGTCTCCACAGTTACGTGCAAACACGCCCTACTAATTTTATCTTATATATCCACTTAGCACTACGGCAAGCTGCAGAGACTGTACTGGCAGAAGAGTACATACATGACGTAACAAGATTTAATTTGCATTTATTAATCTGTTTTATAATACTACAAAAAATCGGTGTCTGTCCTGGATCAACTAAAGCACGCAATACTTTCGAGTAAGAGATAGAACACTCGTCACTTTTTGTTAAATAACTCCATTTTGGCATTTGGAGAGGTGATTTGCCAGTGACTACTGATTTTTAGATAAATGCCTATTCGATCCTTCTGACATACAGACATTCGAAACTTATTCTGAATACATTTAATCATACGATATAAAGGAACCACATTTGTAGGGCCTAAAATTCTTATTTGCCCAGTAGAAGAAGAAAAATGTCTGTCTTGGCAACAAAAATATCGTAGAATAAACTCTAAATTATTCCTGCTTCAACATTCAAACTGAAGCTGTAATCTACGTTATACAGGCGGGCTGGAGAACGCTGCGGGGCACGGCCGGGCTTCGAACAGTAAGGCTAGTCGGGATAGGGTAGGGCGGGTATGTAAATAAAATTGCTTCCGTACTACCCTCCAGCTCGGATTCATTCTTTTTCCTAATAAAAAATTGTCATAAATAAATATCCAAAGAACGCAGGGTTACTTCAGCTGCATTGCTATAAGCACTCTAGATCTGGCAACACTACTTAACACCTCAGCACCCACTGGAAGCTGAATGGATGTGGGCACCAGATCCGCATCCCCTGCGCACCAACCTTGACCCCACCAAAGTGACCTCGCCCCAGAGACCGCCACCGGACGCGACAGGGGACGCGGTTAATTTCCATGCATTAGCATACAAAGTCCCACGCATACGGTACAACTTTCTCTGTTGGGCCCACCGCCGCCGCCACCGCCGTCACCGCAGCACCCTCCCAGGGCAGGGATAGGCAAAGATTATTTTGTAAAGCACAAACTCGAATGATATTGCAAAAGTCGAGCAACTATTTTTTTCGTGATAATGAAGGTCACGGTCGAAATTTTATGTTTAATTGGAAGGTCACGATTTATACTAACGTTTAACGAACACATTTTAATAACCGAGGTTTGTTCTTTTTTTTCCCACCTTTTCGGACCTCTAATAGCTTAATTGAACTGGAATTATCAAAATGTCGTAGACCAAATAAGCTTTATTCGTATAAAAATTTTCAACGAAAAGCTATTTTACACATTTTCTTTCGAGAGGTTTTTGAAATGTGGTAATTTCTGTCTTAATTATATTTGAAAACTGTTGAGATTTTGAGAAACTTCATAAGAGATCATTTAAAACATTTGCAGTAAATGCATTAAGCAATGAAATACGTACCTATGGTCACACATGTTATGGTCGCCAGAGACGTTCGAAAACAATTACACAAGTGTAATTGTTCACAATTCAAAAGTTATAGTGAACTTATAACTTTTGTATTTTAATTTAGTTCGTGGTGCCCAACTATACAAAAACATTGCAGAAAAAATGTAAAGGAAAAACTAGGAGGATTTTGACAATCAACTACATCAGCTACAGAGGTCATTGGTCTCATACGTGTAGTGCGTGTTTTCTCCTCGGGAGGTGGTGGTTATCTTTTCCCGCTGGATGGCGAGATCCGGCGCCGACCTACCGTCGACTAGCTGGGTTTCCCCTTAACCAGGTATCTCCCACCGGCGGGGCACTGCCCCAGCCGGGACAATCTCTGAGCTCCCGAACGGTCTCCCAGCATGTGTGGTAGTGTAGTGCATGTTAGTGTAAGTGTGTTTGTAAGAGGAGAGGATAGGACAAGGAAGAGGAAGGAAAGATCGCGCGCGGTCTGTGGCCCGTTTGTTAGGCATTCGCCCGGTGTTGATCGGAGAAACCACGGAAAACTACCTATCAAAGCAGCTGGCCGCTAGAACTCGCCTCCAGACAGCGACTGAATTCGACCTAGCTGACAAGCTAGTGTCGAAAATCCTGCCGCCGTCGGGACCCGAACCTAGGACCTCCGGGTCAGAGGAACTGCAGTGGCAGCTGTTGATGCACTGAGCCATCTTTCCGGGTAATCAGACGTGAAGAGAGAAGAGGCCGTAAAGGGCGAAGAGGAAGGAAAGATCGTGTGGGGTCCTTTTTTAAAGGACTGTTCCGGCACCCGCCTGGTATGAATCGAAGAAACGACGGAAAACCGCCAGAAATGCAGCCGGCCACTAGACTTCTCCAGTCAGCAGAGGTAGAAACCTAGCTCTTTAGGTAATGTGGAAAACCTCACATTGGGACTCGAAACCCTGGAACTTTGGGTCCGAGTGCTGCAGACGCAACACGTAATGCCACTGATCCACTCCACCGGGAATTGCACTTTGAAATTTCGAATAACGTCATAATTCCATTCTTAAATCGCGAATCGTGCAAAAACACACACGCGCTGCATTTGGCTCTTCGTCGGCCGAAGTTTTCCAACCCCTGTCCCACAGCATCCCCCAACAAATTTCCCTGTTTGTTCACGAGCTGCGCCCCACAGTCTCGAAAACAAAGCTCGACCCACTTGGAATGACAATGTAAAGTACAGTCAACCTCCCGCAATAACACCACCCATTTCAGTGCCAACCCAATAGACACGATTGAACAAATGCTGAGATTGGTCCTTGCCTTGCTTCTGGATAGTATATGAAACATCAGTACCAGCGCACACTTTCTCCAGCTCTCATTTTGCTGGACGCAAGAGGAGTCGGGGGAGCGGGAGTTATTTCGTTAGCAAATGTAAAACTCTTTTGCTGATGTTAATATTTTCTACGAGGGTTGGGGCTTAAATAATGGCAGCTATTTTTTGTGAGAATCATACGACGTGTGGAAAGTATGAAATACACACATCAAAGGACAATGTATTAAGTAAGTGCATGGACATTAAACGACTAATTGTAATTGGGTTTCTCATTCGTATTAAGGTATTTGAAACGACAATAGACAATACCGATTTCATGTTCCAAAGCATTACGAGTTCACAACATTCCAGAAGCATTTTATACCCGTTCTAGAGACCCAATTACAAATATACTCGATTACCATACACCGCATCGGTCCGCACACTCACAGGTCGTCACGTGCGTTGCTGGTCACTGGCTGCTACGCGTTCTCGCAGAAACTCTCCTGAGCATCTCCTGACTGTCCGGTATGGAAGAGCATTATTCCCAAGAAACCGCTTGCATTAATCCCTGAAGTTTATGATGATGATGATGATGATGAAGATGATGATGGATGATTCTCCTCTTCCTTAAAGTGTTCTGTGAACTCGGCCGTCAGCTTTTGGAGCACTCTTATTAGCTGCACGGACAAAGGTGGCTCAGGGCAACAACTGATGTCAATGCAGGCCTCTGATAGGGAGGTCTTACGGTCCGAGACTCGACGGTGGCAGGACTACAAACACTACCTACAGTTCTGGTCAAATTCAGCCACCGTATAAAGGAGGATTCAAGCGGTTTCTGCGATCAACACCAGGCGAATGCCGGAGCAGTGCCCTAACAAACGGGCTATGGACCGCGCGCAATCTTTCCTTCCTCCTCCGTGTCCTATCCTCACCCATTGCTTACACTCACACTAACATGCACTACTCTACCACACATGTCGGGAGACCGCTGAGAGCTCAGAGCTTCTCCCGGCCGGGGCGGAGTCCCGCAGGTGGGGGATACCTGGTTGGGGAAAACCCTGCAAGCCGACGTACGTCGGCGCCAGATTTCGCCATTCAGCGGGGGAAGATCGCCGCCCTCTTCCGGGATAAAACACGCACTACACTTACGGGACTAATGACCTTAGCAGTTGACTCCCCCGGAACCGTCAATAAATCTTATTCGCCGCAGAGTGCCGGGGTAACAGATCGCACTGCAGTGAATATTTCTCTCGCATGAGCCTACGTGAAGGAGAAATAGTATCATATTCACACACGCGTGTACATGAGAAGCGTGGGTGAGTGGTGAGTGTGAATGGTGGGGATGGGGTGGGTGGTGTTGCAAACTAGGAGGGCGATTGAGCGAAAGGTGAAGACTGCTCCGGTACACGTTGATTAGCACGTGTTAGATGGGTTTCGTGACATGTAGGTCCCGCGAAGAGAGGAGAAAGACACTTCGAGGAAAGTTGTGAGCCGGAAAGTTGTGGAAATATAAACTGCGCGGGAACTATGGAATACATACCCCTTGTCGGTTTTATCGACTTCTGTCTCTCTCTCTCTCAGCCCCTCTCTTTTCTCCCTCTCACCCCTCCCTCTATCCTCTCTCCTCCTCTCTCAGCCCATTCCCCTCCTCTTTCTCGTTCCCTCCCTCTCTCTCTCTCTTACTCGTTCTCTAACTCTGTCGATTCTCGCTCGTTTCTCTATCGCTCTCTGTTGCTATCGTTCTTGCTGTTTCTGTCGCTGTCTTTATTTCTTTCTTGCTAGCTCTTGTTCTCCACGTCTCGTCATCTCTCCCTGTATCTTACTCTGTCGATTTCTGCTTCTCTCTTTCCCCGTTAATTTATCTCTTGCTGTCGTGCTAACTCTCTCTTTCTCCCTCTCTCCCTCCTCCTCCTCCTCCTCCCCCTCTCTCCCTCACTCTCTCGCTCTCCTTCTCTCCCACCACCTCCCTCCTCTCTCTCTCTCTCCCTCTCGCGTGCGCGCGTGACTGCTTTTATCCTTTAGAGCCCATTGTTCAAAAAATGGAACAGTCAATTTCAAGTTTTTTGATCTCAAATATTATTTAGCAAATTTAATTTATTGAATAGACGGAGACATCATAAATGAAATTCACCTATGGGACATACTTTTTTCCATTCCCTTGGGAGCTTCTGGTGGCGATGCAGCAAACTACTGTCTTGTTATAACCTGACATTTTTTATTTTGAATTTAACTAAATATTATTATTAAATGATACCAAATATTACACGTGAAGGTGAAGATTCTTAATAGTCTTGATAAATTGTTCCTTCAAGTAGTAGAAAAAAGAAAACAAATAGTAAACAATATCGAAATCAAAGTAGAATTATTGCACTTTATATGCCCATATCGTGATCTCTCAGAGTTGTTGCGATAAAAGTAATTAACAAAAATTGGCTCCCAAAAAGCCAATGAACTGATGTGGCGATGCTCATTTAACCCACCTCTTCCCGCTAATAGTGTATGAAGAACGTGCGTCATTTTCTCTCCAAGGACTCCAAAGAGCTCTTTTGTCACTAGATTAATTGCTCATCGTTAAATACTTCTACAAATTTAGCGCTCTATACCCACGCTTGTCATGTCCCAGTGGCTCCGAACTTAACTGCCCTATTAGTCACACAGGCGCGAAAACAAATGACACCACAATCAACTGGGATATATCAACTTTGTTTTTCGTCGATTGTCGCTTATTCTCTCTCCGCACACCCGTGCGTCATTTGTTCGCTCCGATGACAAATGAAGTGGTTATAAATGTTCACAGTTGTAAAGCTGTTAGGCAATTATATAAGAGAACTTTCCCCTTGCTTTATGGGCGTATGAGTTGTTTTATGAGGGTGGTGCAAGGCGTGAAAAATCAGAACAGAGGAATGTAGAAGGTTTTACTTTACTCTTGATAGCACTTGTAATAACAGTAATGTCATGCTTTTTTTTTTGTTCCTTTGTTTTTTGTAATAGTCAATGCACCACGTGAAAGATGATGCAATATTCTTTACGTCTTCTGTATTTGCTTCACTTGAAAGATATTAACTAGTGGTGCTAAAATAGCACGTACTTTCTCGCCCGTATTCAAAATCCATCTCAGATTTCATTAAAGGAAAAGTCTCTATCTCCATCTTCGTAGTTGTAGTAAGATGCCGAAAAACATTTGAATTTTTGAAATTTTTGAAAAATCAGGGTTTTCAACGAAAATGAGATCTGCACCTTTCTCTTAATCGTCATTTAAACTATCCAACAACACAATTAAATAAAAAACGATGGGTAGTTTCTTTAATTTGGAAAATGCCCTAGAGTCTTTATGTAAAGTACCCCCCAAAATTAAAATATCGGCTTCAAATTCAAGGAGTCGCGAGACAAGCCAGAGTGACTGGAGAATATCAATTTTAGAGAAAATCGACTGAACGGTTTAGTCGCTAACGTTGTTCACAGACGGACGGACAAACTTTTGCCGTCATTCGATTTTTCAGTAACAAGAACTGGTTTTCATACAGTTCTGGTTTTGATAAAACATATGTTTTCATGATTTCTATTTTTACTCATAATCGTGTAATCGATTTATCGGAATATCACAGAAGAACAAAAATTCTGTACATACGAAAATTTTCGTTTGAGGGGTTTTGAGAACATGATATTTCTGACCCCTTTATACTAGAGAACGTTTTAGATTTCAATAAACGTCAAGAGATCAAATTTATCAACCTTTTATGACCAAAAATGCAATAATCATAAACTACTGCAAGTTATTTCTATTTATTGCAGGCAATGCAAAATGTATTACGTGCAATTTTTGAAGAATCATAAGTTTTAATAAAAATGTAACAATGTGTTCTATAGTTTCGTGCTTTATGCTCTATTCGTACTAAGAGATTACAGAAAACTGGGAAGGATTTTTGATAAAATCTTGTTTCTGTATTTTTAGAAAATTGGTTCGATGACAGAAAATTGCACGAAAGCTACTAATATTTTAAAAAATCAATGCTAATTTTCAGTTCAAGTTTCAATATTGAAGAATAGATAGTATGAGAAAAAATATAACTTCCATAATAAATGATAATAGAAAATTCGGAAAAGTGTGAACTTTCGCAATTTTCAAAAATTGGAAAGTTTTAAGGAAAACTGAAGTTTTACAACAATTATAAGCGCTACACCCTCCATAAGAAATGTAAAGAAATACTCTTTAGTTGTTTATGAGTAAACTTTGAAAACGTGTAAGTTTCACATAGTATCTTTTAAAATTAAGTTTCCTTTCAAATTTATAGTACCTGAGGTTGAACCAATCTGACGGGGAGGTTTCGACTTGAAAAAATATTGAGTACGATTTTGGTTCTATTGCTCACAGATACCTTGTCGGATTGCCATACGTTTTTGAAGAAAATACAATAACTTTAGTATATAAAGGATCCCCAAAATACTAGACACTTCCGTCAAAATCTCGATATCGGTTTATTGCAGCATTACTTAATTTTCTCTATACTATATACACGAGAGCATACTACGTACGCTTGGAATAAATCTTTTAAATTACAATTGTTAATTGAATCAACTATCATTAGCCTAGTTAGCTTCATGGTATTATTTATGTGACAGGTAAAAAGAAAACAACGGAAACTTCCGTGTCGCAAATCCATGTGATTTCTTTTTACTATTTACATCAGAGAATTATAAAGACATCAGAGGTGCAAAAACAACTAATTATGTATCTGGAATACAATCAAATTGAACATGACATTGAAATAGTGAAAAGAATGGAGACCACATTTATACTTACTTATTCGTACGTCAAAATATTTTCAAATGTTATTTCCATTAAATACAAGAGCAGGAATGTATAATCAAGTCATAAAGTGGACTCTTAACGACCTCCGGGTTTTTAATAGAGAGAAAAGAAACTAATTTTTAAAGTTTGAAGTGAAAGCCGAACCACTTATTAACGTTGCTGAGAATGAATTAGGTGTAAACATTCATTAGCATTCTTTCAGACGTCTCCTTTAAATGATGAATGACATAATACATTACAAGTGCAATGACCTTCCTGGTTTCAGAATCTTGAGCTGACTCCAAGAACATACTCGCAGGCAAAAAATTCGCAGAGAATTAATTACAAGTTATTTGTAACAGAAAAAGCCGTTCTTAAAAAACGGCTGCAAATTTTTCAAAGAAAATATCCATTTAGAACACGGTTTTACTGTTCTTTAATATCCTTGAAGTAACATTTCCATACTACTATTTGGAAACCGGAAAATTAAGAAAATGTCAAAAAAAGTACTTTGGGCGGCGATAGATGGCAACTGGCTGGAGTATGTGGCAAGTGCAAATAGCTAGCCGAGACCGAAGGAAATACAAAACTAACGGAAAAGGCTGTGCCATTCAGCCATTCTGTAGCACCACTAGTTTAATATCCAGTCTGAGCAGATGAATAAGTAAGGCGCTTTACGTGCTTCCTTGTCCATGCATAGTTAAATTTAGTACTAAGTTAGGTATACATTACTAATCTGGAAGTCCCCAAAAATTACATGGGTGTAAGCACTGCAGTGGTTATCATTGCTCCTTACTATCCAATAAATATCGGCTTAGATCGCTCCGGGCAACAAAGGATGGCAGCGCAGTGCCTCTGATTTGGAAGTCCTAGGGTTCGAGTCCCGATGATGGCAGGATTTTCAACACTATCGACACAGCTAGGTCGACTTTAGCCACTATCTGGAGGAGAACTGTAACGGTCGGACGCTCTGATTGGTAGTAATCTGTGGGTTCTCCGGCGGTTAATAAAAAGCACCAAAAAAAAAGTTGTCAGACCCAAAGACTTGACGACTATTTCTCTATGTATGTCGACGGTTGAATCCAAATCGGAATACAGAATTGCGACACCACCTTCCAGTTTCTTTAATCGCAAACAAACACCGTGAAATTGTAAATTGTAAATTTCACGGTGGTTTTGGCGAGGAAACAAACTGAAAGATGGTGGCGCAATTCTACGTAGAGAAACATGGGTTAAATTTTTGGGTCTGATAACGTTTGGCTTCTGTAGGGCATAATGCTATAAGACACCAAATTGTAGTATTCACATGTGTTTTTCGCGATTAAAACTAGTGGTGCTACAGAATGGCACAGACTTTCCCGTATTAGTTTTCTATTTTCTTGGGTCTTCGCTAGCTATTCGGAATTGCCACATACTCTTTCTTGCCTGCTACCATCTATCACCGCCAAAAGTACATTTTTTGTCATTTTCTTAATTTTTCATTTTCCTATTGGTAGAACGGAAACATTAATTTTAGAATATTAAAGAACACAAAAACCTAGTCATAATTGGCAATTTTCTTTTAAAAATTATGTGCCGTTTAAGAGAAAATGGCGTTTTAGCGCTACTAAAATGCGAAATTTGAAGCTCATTTTCACAGAAAAGTTTTGAGTTTTCAAAATACTTTAATGTTTACTAATTGCTGGTAATGTGTATATTAAAGATGTGAGAGATCTTTCAAAAAAATTACAATTCGGTAATTTTTGAAAAAACAAAAAAAACTCAAAATAAACTTCACGCTATACTAAAGAGTGTAATGATCACTATCCGTTAAAAAAGTATCAAGAAAAAATTAGCAGCCGTATATGAGAAAATGGCGCTTGAGCATTTCTGAAAATGCCGAAATTCGAGCTACTTTTCACAGAAAACGGTAGTGTTTTCGAGAAACTTTACATGACATTATTTAAAGCACATGTACTCGTAAATATAATAATGTGAAAAAATCGCCGCTAATGTAAATATTATCGACGTGAGAAATATGTGAAAAAATTTTAATATTTTTAATTTTTTAAAAAACCAACCGATAGACCAAAATGGTTTTTATGTAATCTGATAGAGTAAATTTACCACTATCCATACCAAAAGTTTAAAGAAAAAATTTGGAGCCGTTTTTGAGACAATCTTTTTTTTGTAATTTTTTAATGTTGCACATATTGCACGCAATATTGCACGAAAACTACCAAAATTTTGAAAAACATTTACATGACCTTTATTAAAGAACTCAATATGCAGAACAAATTTTATTTGAAGAAAAAGTCTTTATCTTCAATTTTGTAGTTGGAGAAAGACGCCGAAAAAATTCAAACTTTCAAAATTTTCGAAAATTCAGAGTTATCCGTGAAAATCGGACCTATGCCATGTTAATAAGTGTATTTTACTCTATTTATACAAGAAATTTAATGAAAAAATTTGGAGCCGTTTTTGAGAAAATTTTGAAAATCCCCGGGGGGCTTCATATAAAGTACCCCCATATTTTGCAGAATCTTTTTCAAAATCTCAAAGCTTTGACTAGAATCAGATCAACCAGGGAATATCCATTTTGGAAGAAATCGTACGTATGGTTTAGGCGCTAGCAGTGTTCACAGACGTTCAGACAGACGGACGGAGAGACGGACGTTTTCCTTTCAATTGGGTTTTCGGTATCAAGGACCTAGAAAACAGGGTTTCTGGCTACACCACGTGTAAGTGGATTTTTTTTCTTAATTTAGCAACTGGTTTTATCCACTTATTCGTTTTCACGGCCCGGCAATTAATTTTTTTCCGCCGAAAATTGGCCATTTTTTCGCGCAGCATTACATAACTTTCCTTATACTACGTATATCACTCCGTATATACGTACGTATACGGGAAAGTAAAAAAATGAAACAATAAATAAAGGAGCGCGGTGACGTGTGCGGTATCCCGAGAACAAGTGAGAACCGGATCGCGCGTGCTGTCGTGTCTGTGTGCGCAGGGCGTTGCGCAACGGAAGGATGGACCCCTTTCACCGCAGGCGCTTGCCGTGGTGCAACCTCCGCTCGCCCACGCACCAACGTAACGCACCGCGCCGTTACGTGACGCATCGCACCACGGCACACTGTACCCTCGCTCGCCACGATGTTTCGTTACGTATTGCTGCGTACCGCCGTGTACCGTTCCGTACCTGTATAGAACGTACCGTGGTGTGTCGTACACACATTACGAGTACTTACTGTTGGGTATACTTCGGTCTTTCTGTCTGTCTGTCTGCCTTTCTTTCTTTGTCTTTCTTTCTTTCTTTCTTTCTTTCTTTCTCTCTTTCTCTCTTTCTTTCTTTCTTTCTTGGCGCACGGGGGTGTGTCAATAAAATGGAATAGCTCATGGTATTTCGCGTCGTTCTCGGCTGTGCCGCTAAGAGTCGCACGATCGCGACTGTATCGAGCAGTACTGGCGATCACGCAACTCCTGGCGGCACAACAGAGAACGACACGAAATACCGTGACATATTCCGTTTTATTGATACCCCCGTGCGTCAAGAAAGAAAAACCGAAGTATAACTGTACTGTGATTAGGGATGTGCCCTTAACAGCTAAACTGTTATTTCCTAACAGTTAACGTTTAGTAACTGTTACACGAAATAACAGTTATTTCATTTATCCTGTTATTGGCTGTTATCGGTTGATATTCATAGTACTACAATCTACTGGGCCAAACCCGAATTACTACAAGCTTTCGCGGCAACCATTTTGTACGACAACAGTTTCACTGCATGTAATCAATCGTGATTAACAAGTGTTCTAATTATGGATTCATTAATACATAATTAGTTATTATTACACACCATTGTCACAATATTTTTATATTTTATTTTATACGTATACTACAATAAGAAGTTTGTCCTTTAAATTAAATCCGTCCAATACGTTTGTTAACTTCTTCCTGTCCCATTACAGCTGATGCGAGATCCACTAATATTTCCCTAAGTCCGATAGAATACAATGAGGTACGGTCAAACAACTTATTATAATATTTGATATTCAACAGTCATTACCACTTTGGCTGTAGGTTAGCAAAACACAGTTTCTACTTCTCATTATTTTTGGCACGCGTCATTTCACTATGAACATGTTGCATATTTGAAAGAATATTTGCAATCTGATCACGAATCACTGTTATTCTGGTAATATTCTATACATCGTATTAACTGCTATTCTTCCTTGGCAGTTCATCGAGTCTCGTTCATATCAGCTGTTTCTCTGTCCATGCCCAAACATGTTAGGGGAAGTAGTGCAAAAAAGCGCCGTAAGGTAGCTGCACAAGCTTTATAGTGCTACCAACGTTATTCGTTTTGCCGGGATTAACTCTTAGCAGTCGTCGCAACTGATTTAACTCTTAGCAGTCAGACGTATTAGGTTGCTGATCAAGTACGTGTTATTTTTCAACTGTTATTAATAACCGTTATTACGAGTCCACTGTTATTCCGATAACAGTTATTAAAGAAAACTGTTAAGCCCATCTAACTGTGATGTATCGTCACGGTACCGTGACGTGCCATACCCCAACGTAGCGGTACCCCCACGCCACACCCCACGCCCAGTGCCATACTCCAACGTAGCGTACGAAGATGTTCCATACCGTGCCTCTATATAGTGCAATGATGTAATGATGATGGTAACAGAGGTTGTTTTGATTCCTAATAAAGCATTCGTACATCAAATTGAACAAAATCAACTGAACAAATATTTCGGAAGTTACTCAATAATATGGAAATGTTTTGGCATATGGCAATACACAGAAGCAAATACTCTACGGAACTATATTGTTAAGAAATATGGGAGCTTTTTTAAAATATTGTTATTAACATTGTTACTCCATTACAATGGGAGCGAAGACATAATAATGCAGGGAGATACTTCCCCATGAATCGCAAACCTAATATCGAGGTTTGCGATTGATTGATTGTTTCTGTTTCCGGACGTGTCAACTGATTGTTCCCTAATTCTCATGTTTTACCACTGGATGTGCCGATCTTCTTCCCTCGGTGCATGGTTTCCTCATCCAGGTATCTCCCACCAGGGGAGCACAGCTCCCAAGCCAGGTAAGTTCTACGCTCCCGACAAGTGTGGTTGCATTAAGCACGTAAATGTATAGCGCGTGTGAATAACATTAGAATATGACAAGGAAGATGAAGGAAAGATCGCGCGCGGTGCGTGGCCCGTTTGTTAGGGGTACTACTCCGGCATTCGCCTGGTGTTAATCGGAGAAAAACCACGGCCAACACCTATGAGAGCAGTCAGCCGACCGCTAGAATTCTGCTCCAGACAGCGGCTGAATTCGACCTAGCTGACAAGCTAGTGTCGAAAATCCTGCCACCATCGTGACTCGAACTCTGGAACCTCCCGGTCAGAGACCCTGCACTGACATCAGTTGATGCCCGGAGCCACTTCAGCCAGTAGCACGCATAAGATCGACTCGGATTTCGCCGTTGTGCCAAGTCATGCAGGAGAAAGCGCGGGCTTGCGTGACTCGGCCGTTCTCAGATGAATGAGCGTTTTGCTACAACGTCTTGCTGCATTCCGTAACAGGTGCCAAAGCTTCCAATGCGTGCGTGAGAATTAGGCTTTTGGTGGGACGTGGGGACTGAAATGAATGCGATGAACGTGACCTTGCATGAGATTATCAAGTACAATGGTTCATAAGATGTCAAGGTTGGGAACGGGTGGCTATAGCACGCCTCGGAACTCTCTGGTACGCCATTAACTTTGGAGGAACTAACGTGGTGAAATGAAACCCTCATTACATAGTAACTGGCAATATACCCGGTGTTGCCAGCACTTTCTGCATATCCAATTCTTGTGAAAAAGAAGATCAATTTTATATAAACCACGGCGTTTAAGAATATTTTTTATATAATTTGTTCAAATTTTAATAAAATACTTTAATTTTCTTTCAATGTATTTTCTAGTGCATTCCTATAGATTTTAAAAAAATATTACGTACTGCTAGTGGCCTTTAGCGAATCAATTTTGCTGCAACGCTACTGGCCTCTGGTGGAATATACTAGGAGCCAATCTGCTCTTATTGGCAGACGAAAAATAATGGACGTGGTGCATCTACAAACATATTTTAAATTATTTATTTTTCGCATTTATGTTGTATTAATTATTACCAAACTTTCCAAAGAGACTGCGACAATTCTGAAGAAGAACCTGTAAAAATTTCGTCTACTTTTTGTGGTATCGAAATCGGGATTAGATGATGTAGTAATAGAATAACCTGCGTCCATACGTTAGTCCGTCACTCAGAGCTAAATCCCTTCCGGTGGACCTATCGTAGCAAAGGAGATGCTATTCGACGCGTCTCAGTTGCCTGGTGAGGGATTTTAAAAAATATTTTACATTTTCTCATACTGCAAGGCAAGCGCTTTATAAGAGTGAATAGAACTGCAACTTAGCACGCATAGTACGAGTTACAAACAATCCTAGAATACTCCCAATAGAGACCTCATAATCAATAATTATTGCATATGATGAAAATGGGAAAATAAAGAGTATAAGTTATATTTACAGGAAGAAAAAAGTTACAGAAAATAAATTTGGAAAATCATGGGAAATTACTTCCCTTGGGACAATATGTAAGAATCAAAGAAATTTCTTGAAAAACGTGTTTCTTGGGAGGATTGTATGAAGTTTAAACTCGTTTTGAAGGGCTTAAGGCACCTTCAGAAGTGATCAATAGCTCATTCGATTTCTCCCCGTAAGACGATTCGATTGGCACAATTCTTAAGACAGATCCTTCTAGGATATTCTGAATTTTAGAAAATGAATTTTAGAAAAAAACGTGTTTTTGTTGGTTCAAAGAACCTGCTTTGCTGAAATTCTACGAATTACCTGACCAGCTTTCCGGCATAACATGGATTGTTAGGACTTGATTCATCAGATTGACAATTATTAAACATAATTTTGTAATTAAATTATTTTTTTTTAAATTACAACCGATACTTTTTCTTTAGCTTTGTCCTAAGTTGAGCAACCCGGGCAACTGTGTTTTATTGAAAACTTACTTTTATTTTGAACTTGTATAACTCAAATAATTTTTAATATGAAAACATTTGTTGGAAGCATCACGAAAAACTAGTGATTTTAATGAAGCCAATTCTCATTCACGAATACTCTGAATTTAATCTTTTTGAAAAGAAAAAAAAGAAAAGTACTACACGAGAAATATTACTCGTTTAAATTAAATTTTGACTTTTGCAAAAGGAGAAAATATATGGACATTCAATTAAATGTATCTTCTAACACTTAAGTAATGTATTTCTTAAAGAAAATGGTACAGTAATATTTTTATCATTTGACGTAAACGTTCTTCGCCAGCCGATCAGTGAGTTCATCAGGTTTCAGAATTTTTATGTAATTCTATGAAGGACTTTACATAAACATTGAACCTTAATAGAAATTTAGTCACAGAAGACAAAATTAAATGCCAAAAGATAGAAAATTGAACTTGTTGCATCATCCATCTAAACTGGTGTATCTAAAATGCATTTAGTTATTTTAAATTCTTCGTGCCCATTACGTTTTATATCGTAAGAAAGCTTCCAACTTAACGATCTTTCCACTCCACAATCGCAAACCCTTTCACCTCATAAAACAATACCCTTTTTCAGTGCCGAGTAACTGTATTACTCAGATTAATGAGCACTTGACAGTCAAGAGTCTGAGCCAACACCTCAGTAAGGAAGACAAGTTGCAGGTTCAAATCCACTGCAATGAATGAATATTTCCTCATAGCGAGGGTGGCATAGAAGACAACGTACTACCATCACATTAGTATCTTTGTAGACATTAACTCGTCAGAACTGTTAAGCCTCAAACAAGACCAAATGGCTCGAAAACGCAAAACATAATTTAAAAAATAAAATTACTGATTGACTACTTAGTGTTTCGGACCTCTTCAACTGCTAATGCAATTAGTCCGTAATGATAGTGCATGCTTTTATAGCGGGAATTGGCGGTGATCCTCTTTATCTGGATGGCGAGACCCGGCGCACAAGTTGCAGGTTCAAATCCACTGCAATGAATGAATATTTCCTCGTAGCGAGGGTGGCATAGAAGACAACGTACTACCATCACATTAGTATCTTTGTAGACATTAACTCGTCAGAACTGTTAAGCCTCAAACAAGACCAAATGGCTCGAAAACGCAAAACATAATTTAAAAAATAAAATTATTGATTGACTACTTAGTGTTTCGGATCTCTTCAACTGCTAATGCAATTACTCCGTAATGATAGTGCATGCTTTTATAGCGGGAATTGGCGGTGATCCTCTTTATCTGGATGGCGAGACCCGGCGCCGACCTCCAAGTCAGCTAGCTGGCTTCCTCCAACTATGTTTTACCCAACAGCGGGGTACCGCCCCACCGGAACACGCTCCCGACCGGTCTCCCGGCGTGTGTGGTAGTGTAGTGCATGTATGTGTGTGTGCGTAAGGAAAGGGGATAGGAAAAAGAACGGGTAGAAAAGAGCACGCGCGGTCCACAGCTCGTTTGCAAGGGTACTGCTCCGGCATTCGCCTTGTGTTGATCGGATACACGAAAGAGGACTACCGATTAGAACGGTGTTGTCAAGGTCGATGCCACGAGCAGGAACGAGTGCCACGACAAAATCACCCCTCCATGCAGTTCGTCACCCCGCCACCAGAGACATCGCCATCCCTATTGTAAAACGGCGGGATTACAAATAATTCCCTTTCCCGACGCTAGTTGCGCAGAGAAGCTCGTGACATGACACGGTGCCACGACGCGTGCTACTGTCACCAGTAGCAGACCTTGACACCACTGGATTAGAGCAACCGGCCGCTAAAATTCTCGTCTAGACAGCGGTTGAACTCGACTAGCTATCTAGCTAGTGTTGAAAATCTTGCCACGGTCGGGACTCGAACCAGAGGACCTCCCGGTCAAAGGCACTGCTCCGGCATTCTCACATCGTCATTATCAATTCATCTAACGCCCCAGGGCTAACAACCCTGGATGTAAAAACGGATTCAGGATGAAAATGGTGCCCCCTCCCATAAAAGTCACGTGCACCTTCCTTTGATGAATATAACTGAGCCGTCGTGGGTTGCACGTGACATCAATTGATGCCCTAATCCACGAAAGCGGGTAAAATAAGAAGAAGATGATGAAGAAGAAGAAGAGGAAGAAGAAGAAGAGGAAGAGGAAAAGGAAGAAGAAGTCCGATCCGGGTATCGGAGATTGCAAAGGCAGTAGTGCCGTGGCGGTCTTGGACCAAAGGATCACGTGTTCGAGTCTCGTCTCGGGCATGGTTGTGTTTGTATGTGTCTGTGTATTTGTACTACTCCATTCATTCATCGACATTATTCATTCATCTCATCCCCCAGGGCTAACAACCCTGAGTGTAAAAACGGATTCAGGATAAATATGCTGCCGCCCCATAAAAGTTACGTGCACCTACCCTCGATGAATATAACTGAGCCGTGGTGGGTTGCACGTCCGCGTGATCTCAAAATGGCCAATTCACGACGGCAAAAAAATGAGAAGAAGAATGAATGGAAACCCATCAAAATCGACGGTAAGAGACCAAGAAGAAAACTACAAAGGTGACTTACTGATTTTCGCCTTTAAAAAACGCTATCTTCCATTCCATACGTAGAAACACGCCCATGCTTACTTGCTCAATGAAACGTCGATTGCTTTTGATAGATCGATTCCAACTCGCACAAAAAAACGAAGTAATGAACAAATAACGGCAGATAAAATTAATTCTGCTCATTTTAAGATATTAAAAAATGAAGTGTTTGTACTACAAATCTAGTTTTCAAAAAAAATAAATGATAACACTTTTTTGGACCATCACATTTCATTTATAGATAAAAGAAAGAAATTTGAACGAAAATAAAGCTGAAAAGATCTACTAAACGAAAATTTCAGCAACGGTGTAATGAACAAATGACGGCAAATGAGCTCTCGTATTAATTTTGAGATGTTATTAAAATTTAATGTTTATACTACACCCGGGTTCATAATAGCAAACTCAGCTGTATCCATTAAATATTTAAATAATAATACACTCCCTTCCATTTAAGGAAAAAATCACAAACTTTGGTTGAGGAGAAAGTTCAAAATTCGTTCTAATTCACCCCTACAGATGTTACGAGACGGTTGAATAACCGTCTACTCCGGGATGCAATCAACTTCTTAAGGAACAAATCTAGGGTTGTCTGAGCGTCTACAATACTTTGCGTAAAATGTGGGATATTCGCAATTAAGAAATGTCTAGCTTTTCTCAGTCTTATGAATTACCTGGAAGTTTAGCCACGCTTTTGAGAACTTTTGCGGAACAAATCCCAGGTCTCTGATAACTATCTGGACGACGTGTACTATTACGCCCTACATTTGGCTGATTTCCATTTAGAAACTCTTGTATTTAAGAGATTTTCTCTACCTCCTTGGTTACGACGTTTTGATTTCACATCAATGCCAACAAGGTGGCATGCATTATTAATATTACAATTATATTCTTTGTTGATTTTGTATATCACTGCCGCGTGTTGTATATTCACTTACAGTTAAATGTACAACCATCTTTGTTGTATTTGCAGTATGAGGTTTCAGTCTAACACCACGATTACAGCACTTAGTTTAATGTTGCCACAACTATACATACACTCAACAGAAAGTACATAACAAACAAGGAAAATTTATCGGGGCGGAGTCTTTGCCGCACGATGTTCAGAATTGAAGTAGGCCGGCTGCGCTAGTAGATGTCTGGCTGCTAATAATCGTGCTCTTATCACTATGCGGCGAACAGTGTGTCCGCCGGTTGGCAGCTTATGTCAGTGTTGTCAAGGTCTCCTATTGGTGGTAGTGGCACGCGTCGTGGCACCGTAGCACGCCACGATCTTCTCTGCGCAACTAGCGTCGGGAGAGGAAACTATTAGTAACCCCGCCGTTTTACAATAGGGACGGCGTTGTCTCTGGTGGCGGGGTAATGAACTGCGTGAAGGGCGATTTTGTCGTGGCACCCGGCCACGGACTCCCGCTCGTGGCATCGACCTTGAACACACTGGCTTATGTTAAAACTGTTCCACAGGCCACCGACGATCTCGGTGGCGGTAGCCTGCAGAAGTAGCCACGGTGCCCACGTCTTCGGAGGACGCAGTTCCGTCCTAGTCCGTTCGTCTCCCACGTACCCGACACGATCGGTCGCTGGTCATCACGAACGGTAGCGTCGATAGCGGCAGGTGTAACGTATAGCTACAAGCAGGGCCTTTCAACTCCCATATAACTGGTGGCGACCACTGCAGTGGCGCGCTCTCGTGCATCACCTTCATACAGGAACTAAAATACGAACTGCTGCCAAAGATACTTCAAACGTACGTGGCAGCTGCGCAGGTTTGCGAAACGTAAGCAGGCGCGTCGTGTTACAAAAGATAGCGTCGATGTTCGCGCTTTCTTCAGAGGTTTCTTATATGTATATATTATGAATAATTGAACATTTAGAAGACACTTTTCGTATTTCTAACAAATGAGCCAATTTTTATGCGCGGAAGTTGGCGATCCTAACCTACAGCTGTACCCGGCGACACTGGCGCCTCCTACAGTAGAACCCTCGAGCTTTGTCTCCGGTTTTGATGGGAAGTTCGATGGCCCTGGCTAGAAGGCCCGCTCCGCTGCCGGGCTCGGGTTTTTATTCCCCGCCACCCGGAGAGGGGAAGGGGAGGGGGTGCGCTCCTCCACTAGCGGAGCGTAACCCTAAGCTCTCTTCTGATTGGGGGGATACCACAATCTAAAATCATAATTTAACATGAAATGAAAAGATTGCAAGGCGCTACATATTCACTACATATCCACCAAATGCAGCCTGCAACACACTCGGCAACATTTTGAATCTATATCGTTAAGTAACTCCTAAACGATGCGTTCTAGGGCCTTAAAAAGTAAACTTTTCAGGTCGTAGGTCTCAAAGAAACGTTTCTCACACCGTAATCTACAGAATCAACTCTTCCTGAACATTCTATTACATTTTTGCTGGTACGGCGCTTCCCGATATTTCCTCACCTGCTCAGAGGCGTGCAGAATATGCAAGTATATGTAAATGAGACGATCAGAGAGCGGCAGAGACAGAAACACACAGAGACAGGGTGAGGAAGGGAAGGAGAGAAAGTGAGAAACGGTGATGGAAGGGGAAAGAGGGAGATGAAGGGCAGAACGTCTGCCGGGTTTTCCTAGTATTTCGCTATTCTTCCTCACATTCCTTATTGGTTTGCTACTAACTACTCCAATGGATCCTTCTGACCAAGTTAAATTATCGCCAGAGGGTACTTAAAAATTTACATGCAAAGATTTGAAGAGGATAGTAATATTTTTATCAACTTTGTTTTTAATGAATACAGCTGAGTATCGAATCCCGCCCCGGACATGGATGTCTGTACGTGTCCTTATGACTGTCCCACTACAGCTGAATTTCGTCTTGTTCTTAAAACTTGCTACTTACGTGAATTAACATTTTCAATATAAACCCTTCTAAACTGGTTTCCTTCTAAGAGCTTGTAATTATTCACTATATAAATTCAAAATATTTCTTATTAAATTAAAAAAAAGTTTTGTATAATTTCGCCACATAATATTTTAAACGTGACATTATGAGAAATTTCATCTCAGTTTATATTTAGTCAAGTTCGAATGATCCTATCTTCAAAATGAGAACTACTGGACTATGGACACTATGGCACAAGACCTTAATTGACGTCAGCATATTCGGCTACAACATTAAGTTATTTACAAAACAAAAATAATATTGACGTCAGGAAATCCACAATCCGGAAAGTACTCCATTGGAAGAGGAGACAAGGACGTCAACAGGTATCATGGAAAACTTTCCTTAAGAGAATCCTGAAAAACGCTATAATTAAGTTTCTGAAATATTTCCTAGGAGATTTAGAATATCTTGGGATCAATGTCCAATGATAATTCAAGTCAGCTTCATAAATACAAGGACGGAATTTCTGTTTTCCTTTCTTTCAAATGCACAATCTTCAAAAGTGTAACCACAAATTAAATTAAAAGTCAAACAATGTTGCAAAGTACAAGAAGAAAATGGATATTTTACACTTAATTAACAAAACATATATCTATAGGTATAATTTCTTCATTTCAGACTCGTGCTATTTGAAACATAGTACCCGAAAACATCTGTCTCTAACCTCCGATATAATTGGCACATTCCTCGCAAAAATAAAATAAAATTTAAAAAAAACAACGAAAAACAAAACTAATACTCAGAAAGGCCACTGCTTGATTTCCACTGTGGCTCATTATAAGTGACAATGACGTATGAATAGGCCAATGAAAAGCATTATAAACTGAATTAAAGTTTAATGTAAGTTTAGAAAAGTTATTATGTTTGATAATTTTGATATCACGACATATCGGCGAAGATAATTACCTGGAAATCGCACCAATATATTATAGATTGTTTTCTTTACTTTGCAGCGATATATCTTTGTCACCCCTAAGGTCAAGTACAAAGAGTTTTTGTAAAGTATGCCAAAGGTCGGAAAACGTCTCATTACCTACTTATACATACATTACTCAGTTATTGTAATACAATATAAATTGTAATTGTTGTAGCTCGGAAAAGTTTTATAACAAATTAATTACAAATCCGATTCCAACACTCACGACAATAGGTGTTACTGTGCAATGAAAACCACCAGTTAACCTTAAGAATTCCTTACGTTTCCTTTGAAATTTGAGAGTGTAGGCATTCCCCTGTGATTGCTGCGTAAAAATTCAGATTTGAATAAAAAATTTTATTTCCGCCTGACAACACCGGGAGAGGGGTCAACTAATGTCAATGCAGTTCGTCTGACCGGGAGTGATAGGTTCGAGTCCCGACGGTAGCAGGATTTTCGACGCAAGCTACATAGCTAGGTCAAATTCAGTCACTGTGTGGAGCAGAATTCTAGCGGCCGGCTGCTTTGATCGGTAGTTTTCCGTGGTTTCTCCGATCAACACCAGGCGAAAGCCGGAGCAGTACCCTAACAAACGGGCAACGGACCGCGCACAATTTTTCCTTCCTCTTCCTTGTCTTATCTTCTCCCCTTACATACACACACTAACATGCACTACACTAGCACACATGCCGGGAGACCGGTCTGAAGCTTACAGCTTGTCTCGGCTGGGGCGGTGCCCCACTGGTGGGAGATACCTGGTTGAGGGGAAAATTCCGCTAGTCGACGGTAGGTCGGCGCCAGATCTCGCCATCCAGCGGGTAAAAGATCATCGCCATCTCTCGGGAAGAAACACGCACTACACTTACGGGACTAATGACCTAAGTAGTTGATGCGCCCGAAATCACGACCAATCAATCAATAATCGCGATCTTTCCTTCTCCTTCCTTGCCCTATTCCCATCTCTTATTTACACACATTTACACTTACATTGAGTTGCTCATCATCGAGCACGGGAGATACACGAAAAAGTATCAGAAGTTTAAAAAATACATAAGTTTCGTTTGGTTTACCTATCGTCAATCTTGTGAATCATGCTTTAAGAATGCATGTTATGCCTGAACGGCAGTACAGGCGGTAAACACTCTCAGCGTTTCATCGTCAAAGGTGCCTTAAAACACCTAAATCCCCCTATCCTAGAATTCTAGAAAGATTCGGTTAAAAATAGCGCCAATCGATTCGTTTTGTTGAGAGCAATTAAATGAGCAATCGATTACCTCGGTACGTGTCTCGACACCGTTCATAAAACACCGCCAAGACAGCGTTTTGGGTGCTTTTACCTCTCCTGCCTCTCAGCTACCTTTTTTCCCGCTATTTCTCGTAAAATGCCCTCCAACAATCTGGAAAAATAATGTAAGCCAGACACTTGAATGAGATCTCATTTGCTCCAAAGTGGGGATTGGAATAGGTATCGGGTAGTTATACGCAGGTTATCCGAATTCTGAAATAATAGCTTTACATGGCGACTCCGGTGGATATTTTCATGTTATTTTTGTTTTGCTATACAAGAAAATAATAACAATGATGATAATAATAATAATAATAGTAATAGGAAGTTTTAAACATATTAGACTTTCAGTTGCCCAAATTACCAACCTTACAGGATAGAATGTGAAATTAAAAAAAACGATTGTAATTTTGTTAATTTTTACGTTTGTTTAAAAAATTACATTTAATTATCATCAATATAGTGCATAAAGTCGAAACGGTTAATTTCATACCATAAAGGAAATATAGTAATTCATAAAGTTTCAGCAATAAAGGTGCACCGAGAGCATTAAAACCACATTCTTCTTTACATTATTACAGAATTTTGTAGAGTAATCCAGCTAAGAATAGTTCCAATCGATTTGGCTTGTGGAGAGAAATCAAATGAGGTATTCATCACTTCTGAAAATGCCTTAAGATCCCACAAAACGCGTTTCAGTTGCTTGAAATACCCCTAAAATCCAGGTATATTCAAGAAATCTCTTAACATCTTTTAAATTGATCGGCAAGGAATGCCCAGTTCTACACCAAGAGACCCAAACGCGCGAAATACCTCATTTGCTCTGATTATTGATTAGGAAATCGTCTACCTTCGAGTGACGAACGGAGACATAAGTTACCTGTTAAATACATGCAGGAAATATATTTATCTTAAAAGTTGCTAAAAGAGACCTCTATGTACACAGTCGTTTATTTTTAACGGGAAGAGTAGCGCAAGTGTATAATTACTAACAAGCTTGTAATGATCTTTTACTCACGAGAACTGTACGTTTAACCTTAATCCATTACCATTTTAACATTGACATATTAATTATACGAATGCCTTATGATCTCATCATGCCTATGTGATCATTGGTATTATATTGATTTCGGCAGTATCCTTTATCACTTAGCGTGTAATAAAGAGCAATTTTATATACTTTTAATATGCAAGTATAACACCACATAAAGGTAATCGGCTAAGATTACATTTGATTTTTTGTAAAAAATCAGTAAAGCATGTATGTGACGCATGAAGAAGTATAATATGCGCACGTTTTCTTGACCTCCTGGACCTTTGACCCTATATTTCACTATGCAAAGTCGAATTATAAATAACGGTACCTACAAGTATGGTCGGTAACATTTGCAAACTAGGAACGTAACTAAACGTTAATTCACTCCCGAGTAATAATTAACCTAATTTTTACATCGGCGTAGTGCTAACATCGGCAAATGAACTACATATTTGACTTGAATGTAGTACAGGCGAGCCATAAGTCGCTTGACAAAAATGCATCTTCACAAACATAGGTATTAACATTATGTATAACAATGCGCAAAATATATGAACATTATTTATTTACGAACCATTATTATTACAAATTGTTTTCAAAGTGTTCTCATACATTTTCAATACGTATATTGTGATAAAATAATGAATAATTTATTTTATCTAATTTAATTTACTAGCTCAGTTCTTTGGGATCTATATGTTGACACACCTGCACGCTTACCTGCAGGTTGGTTGTCACTGGATTGCCCTCTATACAGAGAAGCCTGGAAGTCTGAAATTGTTTATGTCCCGAAGGAATTACACACAACGTGGCACAACAATAATTTTGTTTATTAAGAATGGAATTTGAGATTAAAAATATAAAAATTCTCTTGCTTAATTTCATGCATTAAGTTCACTGTACCAAATTGTCTGGCGTTGTGAAACGATGGCCCCGCAGTTCGTAGCCCCTTGACTTCCGCGTCGAAAATCCGTCTGCTTCTTTCTTGCTGCTCACTTCTTGCACACTTGTTCCACAATTTGTCCTCCCTATTCGCGTCGATGTCCAACTTTAATAATTCAGGTTACATACGCGCCGCTACCACCAGGATGCCAGTCCACCACCAACTCTCCCCCGTCCAGGGCCCCCTTCTCGCGCGTCAACAACCTTCGTTACCTAGTAACCGCGACCGTCCAGATTGAAGCGCGGCGTTTGTTTTGTAATATTTTTGTATATTACAATATATTTAAGGACAGAAGCACATGTAGCATCACTGATATCTTGTGATGTTAATTCATCAAATTCGGATGTTATTCGCTCTCTTAAATGTTGCAGGTAATTCTTCAATCATGTAACATTTTGAGGTAATTTTCAGTTGACCCAGAATGTTAAAAAAAATTTCGATTTCGGACCTCCTGACCGCGGCAGATTTGCTACAGACTTAGTCTTTTCAAACCTTTTATTTAAGTTGTGAATTGCTTGTCTCGACGGCGGTATAGTGTTTCGAAAATGTTGTCCAAATAATTCAATCACATCGTGGTAATTATGATTGTGTAACCACCACTTTTGCATTAAAAATACACGTCCACTGTTAACTTTCTAGCCATGATAAACTTTACTAATTGGCTGATTAAAACCTCCACGGGAATATCCACCTAATACAATGTATATCCACTAACATCATCGTGAGCATAAAACAAAACACTATCGGTATTCTTTTCTTGTTTCTTACTACTCCAATCAATTTACTTCTGAATACATGCTAGTGTCAAGCGACTTATGGCCCACCCGGTATTACTGACAAAAAATAAATTCATGTTTTAGATATTTCAAACTTACGAGCTGGCATTTTGCATTCAAATACGATCCAATTATTCATCATCAAAATAATCAGCAAAATAATGGTGCATTATCAGAAGCCATTAAACTACTTATTTATATTCTGATTACGAAGACATCCTTTGAAAAATACTGACATAGTTCCTGTACTTTATTACATGCACTTCTGTTTATCTGTCTGCTATTAGAAAAACAGGACAAGTCTGTGTTAGCTACTTAGATAAATGAACATTATTCGTGAACGGGTCACCTTGAAAGACGACCTTATCGTGGAGGGGATCTCGTCAAATGCTCATTTTGTATAAGACATTTTCTCTTATTATTTTCATATTTTAATTATCACATCCACAAAAGTTAGTTCATAAACGCTTTATATATAATTTTACTGATGTTTTGTTTATAAAAGTTTTATATATGGTTTTGACGAGTTTTTATGATTATTTCACGAGCAAAATGAATTCTACTCCTCCAGTTTCTTCTGTTCTTCTCTTTCTATTCTTACCCTTTTCTTTTCTTTGCTTCTTCTGCACCTCTCCCCCTCCTTTTCATCTTCTAGTGTACTTCAGCTCTTTCCCGTTCCTTAATCCCTTATCTTCTTCCTATCCTTTTCTCCTTCCCTTCCTTATCTACTTCTTCCTCCTTCTTCCTTACTTCCTCCTTCCTTACTTCTCCCCTCCTTCTCCCTATTCTTCTCTCTTACTCTTCTTCCTCTACTTCTCCTCTACTACACTTCTTCCTCTCGTTCTCTCCAATTCGTCTTCGTCTACTTCCCACCTAACATTCTTCTTCCTCTCGTTTTCTTCCCCAGCTTCTCTTTTCTTTGCCCTTCCCCTTCTTTTGATGAACTTAGCCGTGAAACAGTCTTTTTAAATCCCACTCGTGCATTGAAAGTACGCAAGTAAATTTCAAAGCACTCAAAATCCTCGTAACTAAGATAGTCACCCTAACGCACCCGTGACTCCACACCAACAGTTTAAAAAAAAACGTACTTTCGTCTCGCGCCGTCTAGTGAAAATGTTTCTCAAAAAAGTGTAGTTCCTCGCAATAGAAAGTCGCGACACGAAGAGAGTAGGTGGCATTCCGCTCGTGTCGTCTTCCGCCTTGGTATTGCAGCACCTCACGGCTGCACACGCACGATTCTCGCGCAACGCTACACCGGGACAATACTAGCCACACTTTTGTGTTGGCAATAGGCGCAAGGCGTTGGGCGAGGCAAAGATGAAAAGTCATGATTACGGATTCGGATATTTAGGGAGAACTAGCGTACCCGTGCGAGAACTCTCGCATGCTAATACCCCACCCTCTTCCTTAGTTTTCCATTTCCGTATTAAGCCTGTAATATATATTTTTCTTCAAGACCCTCGTATCCTCCGTCACTTGCTCTATGTTACCTTGTAATTGATAACAATACACTACACCCTTGTCAATACAAACTATTATTTCACTTTATTATCGAGCAAAGACCGTGTAATTCAATCGCATAGAATATCAAGTAATTAGTAACTTTACACACAGTTGCACATTCCACAGGCTCTGAATAGGTGGGGTAGAATCGAGAAGCGTGTAACCAGCAAAAATGTAATAGAATGGACAAGATCTCATCCTGTAGATGGCGGTGTGAGGAACATTTCTTTGAGGCCTTGGTTTTCAAGGCACCAGAACGCTTCGTTTAGGAGTTATTTAAGGATACATATTAGAAAATCCTGACGTGCGTTACGGGTTGCATTTTACATTAATATTTAGATGCGTTTTTTAAAAAATAAATCCTTCATTTTTTTGCAAGTCAACGTGCAATTCAGTACGTCTCCGTAAAATTCTCTTTCTTTAGAGACCTCATTTATAAAGATTTGTTGCGAGTGAGAGCCGCAAAGGAAAGGCATACTACTGAAATAATATAGAAGAAGATAACGTGCCAAAATATGCCGTAAAATATGTAGTAAATATTTTTTTTAAACTGTAAAAATATAGATTAAACCTTTTACATTTTAGAATGGCGAACGAACTAAAACGAATGTATCAAATAAAAGTCTCAAGGGAAGTGGAAAAAAAGAGAGGAAAATAAGATGATAAGGGAAAAAAAGATTGTATGAATCGCTTAATATGGCTTAATATGGATCGCTACGGCATCACCAACCAGATTTATGATAATTAATTCCATTTTTACTCTCCCGTATACGTACGTATACACGGAGTGATATACGTGGTATAGGGAAAGTTATGTAAAGCTGTGCGAAAAAATGGCCAATTTTCGGCGGAAAAAATTAATTGCCGGGCCGTGAAAACGAAGAAGGGGATAAAACCAGTTGCTAAATTAAGAAAAAAATCCCCTAACACGTGGTGTAGCCAGAAACCCTGTTTTCTAAGTCTTTGATACCGAAAACCCAATTGAAAGGAAAACGTCCGTCTGTCCGTCTGTGAACACTGCTAGCTCCTAAACCATACGTACGATTTCTTCCAAAATGGATATTCCCTGGTCAATCTGGTTCTAGTCGAAACTTTGAGATTTTGAAAAAGATTCTTCAAAATTTGGGGGTACTTTATATGAAGCCCCCCGGGGACTTTCAAAATTTTCTCTAAAACGGCTCCAAATTTTTTCTTTAAATTTCTTGTATGAATAGAGTAAAATACACTTATGAACATGGCATAGGTCCTATTTTCACGGATAACTCTGAATTTTCGAAACTTTTGAAAGTTTGAATTTTTTCGGCGTCTTTCTCCAAGTACAAAATTGAAGATAGAGATTTTTTCTTCAAATAAAATGTGTTCTGCATATTAAGTTCTTTCATAAAGGTCATGTAAATGTTTTTCAAAATTTTAGTAGTTTTCGTGCAATATGTGCAACATTAAAAAATTACAAAAACAAGATTTTCTCAAAAACGGCTCCAAATTTTTTCTTTTAACTTTTGGTAGGGATAGTGGTAAATTTACTCTATCAGATGACATAAAAGCCATATTGCTCTACATTGCTCTATCGGCTGTTTTTTCAAAAATTACAAAAATGTAAATTATTTAATTCTCTCACGTCGTTAATATTTACATCATCGGTGATTTTTTCACATTATAATATTTACGAGTACATGTGCTTAAAATAATGTCAAGTAAAGTTTCTCGAAAACACTACCGTTTTCTGTGAAAAGTAGCTCAAATTTCGGCATTTTCAGAAACGCTCAAACGCCATTTTCTCATATATGGCTGCAAATTTTTTCTTGAAACTTTTGTAACAGATAGTGCTAATTACACTCTTTAATATTACGTAAAGTTTATTTTAAGTTTTTTTGTTACTCTATGAAATGATCTCTTACATCTTGTGAAAGATCTCTCACATCATTTAGTCAGCATATTTAGCAAACAAGAGTATTTAAAGAGAGGAAGTAGCTGATGCCATCGTTTGTTAGCTAAAGTAATTCTACGGCCGATATTATTTCGCCAATGTAGTCTTCTATCCATTAATACTCCCAAGTATGGCAGTTTGGAAGCCAATGCAGAGAGTTGCGGGTTCATGCAGTGTAAAAGGTACGCAAGCGAAAGCGTGCAAGAGCCCTGACTGCCGTGATTCTCTTCCTAGGTGCCTTGGCGTAAGTTGCGCCACAACTTTTCTGCATTCGCTCTCACCTCGGGCCGTCCAAAGAGATCACACCTCTCACTGCAGTTCATGTAATCCTCTCTGTTTGAATGCACTGGAGTTACAAAGGAGATGTTGGAGAATTGTTTGCAGTTTGTGGTTGCGTATTACCAGATTCTATTGTGAATAATTTGACGCGTGAAAACATTCCGCACTTAGTAAATCATTGGCTTGAAAGTGAATACAGTTTCATACGGGAACCAAACTTCATAGTCGACTGCTTACGTGGCTCAGGGTTACAATTGATGTCACTGCAGTGTCTCTGGCCGGGAGGTCCAAGTGGTCGGGTTTCGAGGGGGCAGGATTTTCGACTCTTATCATATATATTATTTTCGTTAAAACCGTGAATTTGTTGTCCCTCCTACTCGGCTCATAGTGAACGGATTTTAACAAATGAGGTACCAAAAAAAGATAAAAAAATCAGGAATGGAGGTCACTAAATATTGCAAATCACGAAGCTTTTCGTTATTAATAAAATGCTAGGAAACTTTTGTTGTTTGAACTTTGCGGCTGGGATAGTTAGCGTGACCTCCGCGCGCTGCCTGTCAAGATGGCGGTTATGCGCACACCATCCGCCACAGGAGAACTCAAGTGGTTGTCGCATGTGAATCGAAGCGGCGGGAAGCGGAAATCTGTTGTGCGTTCCGTTAAGACAAACATGTGTGCGACTATTTATCAATTGTGTTGTAAGTGTTCAATGTAAAATTTTGCGTATGTTCTTATATATCTTTTATGTGATATCTACGTTCTGTTTTAACATCCTACAGGTTTCCCTTCAGTGCGATGTAATCGCACGGGTTCAGCTAGTCTAAATATTACTCGTTCACTTTACATTTGCAGACGGAGCGCTGCGATCTGTTTACATGAGGTCACCGCCGACTGAATGAGAAACGCGCGTCTGCAGTATATACTAACCGTTTAATATGATATAGATGGCGGTGAGCAGCACACAGAATTCCGGTTGGGCAAGAACATAACCATTAAGCAGTAGATAAGTGCAAAGAAGAAATAAAAATATTGTACGTGAATGTTGTGAATAGTGTGTAGTGTGATCTGTTTTATTGTATATTATCTTAATCATTTAAGGGCGCAACTCCAGCTCACTGTCAGAAAGGCATAATTCGTCAGCTGTCTCCGTAGCGCTTGTGCTGCCTTCGGAGACAGCTGATTGGTCAGATGCTGATTGACATCGGGACCATTCGAGTATTCTCGGTTCTGTGTTCGGGCCTTCACTTTCAAAACAACATTAGTTCCTAATTCTGCGGTCTGCAAATGTAAAGTGAATGAGTAATAGTCAAATTGAATTCAGCCGTTGTCTGGAGAAATCTAGCTCTTACACTATAGTAAGTTGAAGTAGCAACAATCAGTTTTGTTAAGTTTGACAAGAAGTGACTTACTACCACAAGAACAGAGACGACGATTACTTATTAAACCATTGACGAAATAACAAACAACACACAGAGCTCAAACCGGGAGAGATGGCTCAGTGCATCAACAGATGCCACTGCAGTCCCTCTGACGGGGAGGTCCTGGGTTCGAGCTCGTCAGCTAGGTCGAATTCAGGAGGAGAATTCTATGCCGTCTGGAGGAGAATTCTAGAGGCCGGCTGCTCTAATCGGGTGTTTCCCGTGGTTTCTCCTATCAACACGAGGCGAATGCTGGAGCAGCACCCTAATAAACAGGCAACGGTCCGTGCGCGATCTTTCCTTCCTCTTCCATGTACTGTCCTCACCCCTTACTTACACACTTACACAAACATGCACTACACTGCTAAACACGTCAAGAGCTTAGAACTTCTCTTAGAACTATGAAGCTATGCCCCGCTGGCGAGAAATACAGTAATCCCTCGACATCCGCGAATTCACTATTCGCGAGTCCCGAACATTCCTTTATTTCTTTCATCAGCGTTATCTGGGAAACAAACTCGGTAGACATTGGAGCTCAAAGTATCACGTTCTGCAAAAATATCAAAGTTGGAATGTCAAATCACATTAATAGAATAATACAATTGTAAAATAATTCAATGCAGAAGCTTGAAATTGGAGGTAAGGGTTTTGGCCACATGAACAGAAAATCCATTCAGGATCAGTGCAACTCTCTTTACAATGGCCTTACTGAACAGCAGCTTCGGGAAATTATCAGCGAAGAAAACCTCGAACGTTATGATGTAATAAAAGCGAAACTGCGACCTGGACCAATTTCACTGTCAAAGCTGTTAATGATGTTCTAAAACTTCAACAAGGTCTGGTGGAAAGGGTATTAGAATGTTATCATCAGTAACTTCGAAATTTAAGAGAGAAATAGAAGCAGCAATTTCTCCATGTTTGGATACTGGAACAACGAGGAGGGTGATGAACCAAAAAATTACAAAATCTTATATTCAATTACTTTCAACTTTGAAATTAGTTTCAAATATTTTTTTTATTTTGAATTATAAAAAAGTTCCAAATAATTATAGACAGTCATAAACAAAATATATTTGTTAACTTGACGACAACGTTTCGGAGACTATGTATGTCTCCATCATCAGGTCATTAATTTCATTACATCACAATCTATAAGATAAAATAAAATTACAAATAATAAATCTTCAAATATCTACAAATTTGCATTAATTTTAAAAACTTTAAACTAAAAAATAATAATAAATTGAAGGAAAGTACGTAGTAAAAAATATTATACTCACATGATATAATACATTACATCAAAAAATAATAATTGAAAGAAAGTACGTAGTAAAAATTTAATACTCACATGAATTTGTAGATTATAAAATAAATTATTCAAGACCACGTTTACTACGTAAAAAATACGGACATGAAGGTTGTTGCGTATTGAGAATAACTTTATTTGAAATATCTATTGAAAAACTTTTGTATTTTTTATTAAATTTGGTCAATATAGAATCATAACTCTTAGAAAACTGATTACATTCAATTTGAAAATTCATAGAAGGATATATTTTTATAAACAAAGATTCTAAAATTAGTCTCGAAAACCATTTGTGTTCTGTAATCAATATTGTAGGGTTGAGAAAATCAATAATATGATCGTGTTTTATCCTGTGAGTAGTAACGGAATTTTGTTTATCGAAGGGTAATTTAATATTATTTATATGTTCTTTGATCCTATCCCCTAACCTCCTCCGAGTTTGACCAATATATACTAAATCACAA
>JAHLJT010005437.1:67757656-67860156 GCA_031308135.1 Acheta domesticus
AAACACGATCATATTATTGATTTTCTCAACCCTACAATATTGATTACAGAACACAAATGGTTTTCGAGACTAATTTTAGAATCTTTGTTTATAAAAATATATCCTTCTATGAATTTTCAAATTGAATGTAATCAGTTTTCTAAGAGTTATGATTCTATATTAACCAAATTTAATAAAAAATACAAAAGTTTTTCAATAGATATTTCAAATAAAGTTATTCTCAATACGCAACAACCTTCATGTCCGTATTTTTTACGTAGTAAACGTGGTCTTGAATAATTTATTTTATAATCTACAAATTCATGTGAGTATTAAATTTTTACTACGTACTTTCTTTCAATTTATTATTTTTTGATGTAATGTATTATATCATGTGAGTATAATATTTTTTACTACGTACTTTCCTTCAATTTATTATTATTTTTTAGTTTAAAGTTTTTAAAATTAATGCAAATTTGTAGATATTTGAAGATTTATTATTTGTAATTTTATTTTATCTTATAGATTGTGATGTAATGAAATTAATGACCTGATGATGGAGACATACATAGTCTCCGAAACGTTGTCGTCAAGTTAACAAATATATTTTGTTTATGACTGTCTATAATTATTTGGAACTTTTTTATAATTCAACATATCAATAGAGACAGTCTATAGTTGAAATTGATTTTTTTTATTTCTTCTCTTTGGGATGTTAATTGTGAATTGTTTTAGTAGCACTTACTCAGTTCTACTGCAATTGTTTGTCGGACATTTTTTCTTTCGTTTTTAAACAGTTTTTCGATATCCAGGAACCTAACTCACCTTTCTTCATTAATATATAGACTCAACATTCGCGGATTTGACATTTTTTGGGAACCAAACTCTCGCGAATGTTGAGGGATTACTGTACTTAATTGCGAAAAACTTCTCTAGCTGACGTGTAGGTCCGCGCCGAATAGCGCTATCTAGTGGGGAAAGAACACCATCACTTTCCGTGATAAATTCATGCTCTACACTTACGGAACTATTACCCACAGTAGTTGACACGGCCGGAAACATTAAATAACGAATGAAACGGGCAGTCCTGGAAATGTTCGATAGAGCATTTTAAGGCCAGTACATTGTGTGAATAGACATTCTAATATGCCTAAACGTTTATCAACAAACAGAAACACTAAATAGTGTCCAAATAAATTACACAAACTAGCAAACAGACACCAAAAATCATGCAAACATTTTCAAGACTCTGCAGGTTTTTGTCACTCCTGTACCGATTTGAGTACATGATCCATGCACTCCAAGCCGCCAATAATGTAAAAGAATGCACTAAAAGGTCTCATTTCGTACAGTGCAGCATAATGAATGTAACTTGTGACCCAAAAAAGATCCCAAAATTATGTTATAAGGACTTAGAATACCTGGTTTGTAATACACGTGTAATTATTTATCTTGCAGCGTAAGGCGTATTGCGGATTCTATTTTTTTCGTATTGTGTTCTCCTAAAGTTTAAATTTTTCGTCTAAAATCTGTGTCATTCACTCCGGGGATGTTACTCCCTACGAAACCTCTTCAGAATTTTGTGATCATGTCATAAAATAATAACAAACCGCCAGCTTTCCTAAGCGGGTTATAGTCGTAGAGAAGGTTCTTGATGACACAAATTCACGTCATCAATTCATTTCTCAATGGCGATGGCATTATGTAACTACCTGATTACTAGGTGTTGTCCAAAATGTATCTCAATCTTACATTAGAGAGGAAAGAAATGAAAAATTAAAATCAACTTTTTTGTTTCCAGCGTTATAAACGACCTTTTTGTGTTGCAAGAAATCGTTCATAATCAGGCATTTTACGGCACAAATGATGACGTATTACGGCGCGAATGATTGCGTCATCACACATTGAGCCAATCGCAGCGAGAGAGTCGGGGGGAGGTAGAGGTACACGAAGCGGCCGATTACTGTTTTCTCAATGCATAAACTACTATTATTTTACACTTTCGTTATACTCCCACCTTCAATACCCGGTCCCGTCTAGCCCCATGCTTGCTTGATTGCTTAGTGATTCAAAGAGCGACGTGCTAAGATCATTAGTCCCGTAAGGGTAGTACATTTTTTCGTCGCGGGAGGTGTCGGTGACCTTCCCCCGCTGGATGGTGAGATCCGGCGCCGGCCTAGCGTCGGCTTGCGGGAATATTCCCCAACCAGGTATCTCCCACCAGCGAGGAACCGCCCCAGTCGGGGCAAGCTCTCAGCTCCCAACTGTCTTCCGACAAGTGTGATAGTGTAGTGCAGGTGAGTGAGTGTGTAAGTAAAGGGTGAGGACAGGACAAGGAAGAGGGCGGAAAGATCGCACACGGTCTGTTTGTTAGGGCACTGCTCCGGCCTTCGTCTGATGATCTTCGGAGAAACTACCGAGAAAAGCCACGTCTCCCGGACCGTCTGGCCACTGTACGTCGTTCTTCCGTCCCCGCCCCAGCATTCTCTATCCCATGTCGTTCCTTCGGATCCTGTCATGTTCGCTCCCATCATTTATTTATTTATTTATTTATTTGTCAAAAAACAGTAAAAACTGTATGTGACGTATGGGGAAAGAGATTTATCTGCGCACATTTTCTTGAGGGCCAGAATAAAAAAAATAAAAAAAGAAAAATAAAAAAGTAAATTAGAAAACGAAAAAATGAATTTAGAAAATAATTATTTTAGAAAAGTAAAAATATTTGAAAAATGTTTGTTCCCGAGTAATAGAAAATCAATTTCAACGGTAAATGAACTACAAGCAAAAGGAGTGCTCAACAAAACGTGCGCACAGTGAAGCTACATTTACGTCCAGAAGCAAAACAAGGGGCTAACAGTTGCTATCACTAGCAAACCACTACGCAATACAGAGAATGTTTTTAAATGGTGCGGCAAAAAAATGATTTTTCGACTGAAAATCTGAATTTGTGCGCTTTTCATACCAAAAACTTTATTACATTTTTGCTTATATTTATAGTAAATTACGTCCTCTAATACGCTATTTACTCGGAATTCACGTTTGGCGGGTTCTTGACAACGAAAAATTATTTGACAGCATAACATCTGTCAGTGAACAACGCTAGAGCCTAAACCATTCACAGGAGTTTCTCAAAATTTGATATTCCTCAATTGATTTGGCTGACACGACTATCCCTTGAATTTGAAACGCATATTTCAATTTTGGAAGTTTTTTTACACGAAGCCTCAAACTTCTTCGAATAGAGTAAAGTACACTTTATAAAAATTGTACATGTCTGATTTCCTCAAAATCTTTAAATTTTCGAAAGTTGATAAAGTTAGTTCTTTTTTAGTTTACCTTAGATTTTTTTATAATAAAAACTTTGCTTGAAAATTAGATCATTAAATAATATCCCGGAATTGTTTTGAAAATATGAGTAACTTTCGCTTGATTTTCAGTGAAATATGACATCTTTTAGAAATTACTTAAAGAAGATTTTCTCAAATGCGCAAACTTATTCTCATTTTTTTACTCCTTCTAGGTGGGTTTCCAATAAAACCTCTGAATTTTTGAAAATTGCAAGTGTACAACTTTCTTTTTAAAGCGTCGGGAAGGTTGCTATGCTGACTCAGGCCATTGGTGCAGTGATTACGTCAAATGCTCGACAGCGCACAGATTCCAACATCGGATGCCAGGCAAAGAGTTTCCACGAACCAAATGAGAAGTGAATATGCATTGAATGTGAAAGACAATGTGAACGTTATTACTTAATAAGTTGAACCAAACTAGTCAAATCCATAACTGTGTATGCAGGTGAATAACTCAATGCACAATAAGTGCGAATTTCCACCACTATTAAATGCTTGCTAAACGTAAGTTTAATGGCAGCTTGGGCAAACGTATTGCGGGTTGGACAGCCTTTTGTGAGTGTAAGTAGTATTGTAGTACTATAATATTATGTAACTGGTACAAATAATGCAAGAAAGTAAGTGCTGTTGTAGCACCCTTAGATGTTTGCATGTCATCCGACACCCTACATGCTAGAAGTGCTTTACTCCGACATTGTTGTTTTCAGATTGTATGCCGTACGAATACCAAATCTTATTGAAATTGCTTGAGGATAACGCGAAGATTTAAGGGCAGTGGGCTCTCTGAACGGGTCAAGTGGTGACAGAGCGAAAGGAACCGTTTCAACTCCCGTGCTTGACATGGATATTTCCTCTTGTACATAGAATTACACCACAGGGAGTTGCATGGGGTTACTGACATTAGAATTCTCCGAGACGAAGAGTAACATTAGTGAATCGTGTGTCCTAGTTCACCTAACCAGAGGGTTTAAACTAAGATATGATTATCCAATACAATTGGTCCCGAAAAATAGAATGTCAAGGAAAATAAAACTTTGTATACGGAATTAAAATAATTGCAGTGTTAGTATTAAAACTATTGCAATTCCAATTTTTTGAAATAATTACAGTGAATATAAATTTTTGATTAAAAATATTTGTTAAGATGTTCTCTTCGTTTAAAATTCGAAAGTAAAGTAGAAATTTTAAAGTTTGATCGCTAAATATTTTTCTTCATACTTTTTTTTAAAATCCTATTATAGCAGATACCAAACATGTTCATCCAAACCTTTCTTCTCATTCAAACATGTTATCCGCAAAGAAAATCAAAAATTTGGATATTTGAAAAAATTTGGATTTGAAAGAATCAGAGATAATTGAAAATTTTTTAAAAGTTGACAGTAACAATTACATGATTCTCTAGGGTTTTCAGCGTCACGACGCATTTTTCTGTCTAGAAATGAAAATGATCAGATAAAATAAATATATTTACGGACATGCAGTCAAAATATTGGACCCTAGATTCTACAGTTAGGTAGCTTTACACATCACATGTCCGTGGTTCGTCAAACACAGAAGTACAAGTGAAAAGAGACAATCCAAAGACCCTAAATCTTTAGCTGAATTAACAATGTGGATGTGCAACGTGGATTATGAAGTACTGTTTCACAAACCATGAATTTTTTATGAGGTGTGTTCCAGACGTACGTCTAAGGTGATGTGAATTGCACAATCTTGTCCATTATTACAGTAACGAGCATTCAAGCGATTGTATTCGAGTGTGTTCCGTATTCATCTCGCATTTCGTCAATTAATCGTACTTTCACCTACGCCATTCGCATCTAAGTCTTCCTCATGAGTCACTCGGCTGCGATAGTTCAGAGGCAACAACGATGCCGCTGCAACATCATTGACAGGGAAGCCATTGTGCATGATTGATTGATTGATTGATGTTTCCGGGCGCATCAACTGCTAAGGTCATTAGTCCCATAAGTGTAGTACATTGCGAGAGGTGGCGAAGAACTTCCGTCGCTGGATGATGAGATACGGCGTCGACCACGTCGACTTGTGGGGTTTTCCCAACCAGGTACCTCCCACCAGCGAGGCATCACCCCAACCGAGTCATGCTCTAAGCTCCCGACATATATGGTAGTGTAAGGTCCGATTAAATTAAGAAGGTGATTGACAGTTCTGTGTGACGTCAGGACGCCACTCCCGTTTCCATAGCAGCTGCCAACCAGAGAGACAAAATGTGACGTGCCAGATCGCTCAGTTGCCACTGCCGAACACAGGGAACATTTGAGCATCGCAAGCGACTTCCCTGCCGCCGCGCCGCCCACGTTTCTGCCTGTGCTGCGCGCGCAATGTGTACTGTGTTGTGATGAGTTGCGCTGAGGTTAAGCTTTTGTCGTATTTTTTAAACTTTTACACGTATTTTTTGAAGTGTTTGATTTCGTGTCCCGGTAACACGTGCTCAGTGGTTTGCGACCTGGCAACGTCGCTCCCCTCCACTCACAAATGTCAATCACCTTCTTAATTTAATCGGACCTTAGTACGTGTAAGTGAAAATGTAAGAAAGGGGTGAGGGTAGGCCAAGGAAGTGGAAGGAGTGATCGCGCGCGGTCCGTGGCCCGTTTTTAGGGTACTGCTCCGGCATTCGCCTGGTGTTGAACGGAGAAACTACGGAAAACTACCGATCAGAGTAGTCGGCCGCTAGAATTCTCCTTCAAACAGCAGCTGAATCCGACCTATCTAGCTAGTGTCGAAAATCCTGCCACCGCCGGGACTCGAACCTAGGACCTTAGCGCCAGAGGCACTGTCGTGACAGTTGGTGCCCTGAGCCACCTGAGCCAGTCCTTGGGTCCGCGAAATGGCGTATTTTCGACAGAGGCAAATTCGAACACTGCCTGGAGTAGAATTCTTACGGCCGGCTTTCTGGTCGGTAGTCTTCGATAGTTTCTCCAATAATTACCACACGAATGCTGGTGCAGTACTCTAACAAATGGGCCACGGATTACTTGTGATATTTTCCACTTCTTCCTTATCCTCTCCTCTCCCATTACACACTATCATTTACACATACGTACACTACTCTACCAGAAGTCGAAAGACCAATCGAGAGTTTAGAGCAGTCGCGGCTCGTGGTTTTATAAACGGGGAAGGCTACAAATGCATTGCATTGCATTGCCTGTATTGTATTTCTATAAATAATAAGTCTGATAGGGATTAAGGGAGTAGCGCTCCTACCACATTTCGGGAAAACTAGTTGAAGCGCAATGCTAGTCGCTGAACTGCATAGTAATGCCATCTGGAGAGCTCGCCCTTCTTCAGACCCTCGACCCGCACCCTTGAAGGCTGCCTGGCTGCAGCCTTCGTCCTCCGGTAAGCCTGTGCAGTGAATGCATGACGTCACGCCTCCTCGTTTTACACAGGCCTTATGGCGGAATGAAGTGGGAGCCTAACGCTTCTCTCTTCCCTGACAACAGCACATGCGTTACGTTAACGAACCGAGAAAGAAAACGTTTGATATGATTGTTACACAATAAAACTCAGAAATCCATTATTAATAAATAAATACGTTTTAAACATATTTTTAAATTTCTTTTGGATGGCGATTTCTCTAGGAGAGGCTCCACCTTAAAGCCTTTAATGACGAGACGCGCCTGGTTTAGAGCTTGCCCTGTTTGTTAAGGTTCTGCTCCGGTAATCGCCTGGTTTTGATCGGAGAAACCAACGAAAAAAAACCTATCAGAGCAGCCGGCCGCAAGAATTCTCCTCGACAGCGGCTGAACTCGACCTGGCTATGTAGCTTGTGACGAAATTCCTGCCACCGTCAGAACTCGAATCTTAGAACCTTTCGGTTAGATGCACTGCAGTCACATTAGTTGACGACCTGAGCCGGTGTAGAGACATCGATACAGAGAGAGACCGAGACACGCGGAAAGATATAGGAAATCACAAAGAGAATACTTTTCTATGGTACGTACGGGTGAAAGATTTAGGAAATCACAAAGAGAATACTTTTCTATGGTACGTACGGGTGAAAGATATAGGGAATCACAAAGAGAATACTTTTCTATGGTACGTACGGATGAAAGATATAGGGAATTACAAAGAGAATACTTTTTTATGGTACGTACGGATGAAAGATATAGGGAATCACAAAGAGAATACTTTTCTATGGTACGTACGGGTGAAAGATACAGGGAATCACAAAGAGAATACTTTTCTATGGTACGTACGGGTGAAAGATTTAGGAAATTACAAAGAGAATACTTTTCTATGGTACGTACGGGTGAAAGATTTAGGAAATTACAAAGAGAATACTTTTTTATGGTACGTACGGGTGAAAGATTTAGGAAATCACAAAGAGAATACTTTTCTATGGTACGTACGGGTGAAAGATATAGGGAATCACAAAGAGAATACTTTTCTATGGTACGTACGGGTGAAAGATTTAGGAAATTACAAAGAGAATACTTTTTTATGGTACGTACGGGTGAAAGATTTAGGAAATTACAAAGAGAATACTTTTTTATGGTACGTACGGGTGAAAGATTTAGGAAATTACAAAGAGAATACTTTTCTATGGTACGTACGGGTGAAAGATTTAGGAAATTACAAAGAGAATACTTTTTTATGGTACGTACGGGTGAAAGATTTAGGAAATCACAAAGAGAATACTTTTCTATGGTACGTACGGGTGAAAGATATAGGGAATCACAAAGAGAATACTTTTCTATGGTACGTACGGGTGAAAGATTTAGGAAATTACAAAGAGAATACTTTTTTATGGTACGTACGGGTGAAAGATTTAGGAAATTACAAAGAGAATACTTTTCTATGGTACGTACGGGTGAAAGATTTAGGAAATTACAAAGAGAATACTTTTCTATGGTACGTACGGGTGAAAGATATAGGGAATCACAAAGAGAATACTTTTCTATGGTACGTACGGGTGAAAGATTTAGGAAATTACAAAGAGAATACTTTTTTATGGTACGTACGGATGAAAGATATAGGAAATTACAAAGAGAATACTTTTCTATGGTACGTACGGGTGAAAGATATAGGAAATCACAAAGAGAATACTTTTTTATGGTACGTACGGGTGAAAGATATAGGAAATTACAAAGAGAATACTTTTCTATGGTACGTACGGGTGAAAGATTTAGGAAATTACAAAGAGAATACTTTTTTATGGTACGTACGGGTGAAAGATATAGGAAATCACAAAGAGAATACTTTTCTATGGTACGTACGGGTGAAAGATTTAGGAAATTACAAAGAGAATACTTTTTTATGGTACGTACGGGTGAAAGATTTAGGAAATCACAAAGAGAATACTTTTCTATGGTACGTACGGGTGAAAGATATAGGGAATCACAAAGAGAATACTTTTCTATGGTACGTACGGGTGAAAGATTTAGGAAATTACAAAGAGAATACTTTTCTATGGTACGTACGGGTGAAAGATTTAGGAAATTACAAAGAGAATACTTTTTTATGGTACGTACGGGTGAAAGATTTAGGAAATCACAAAGAGAATACTTTTCTATGGTACGTACGGGTGAAAGATATAGGGAATCACAAAGAGAATACTTTTCTATGGTACGTACGGGTGAAAGATTTAGGAAATTACAAAGAGAATACTTTTTTATGGTACGTACGGATGAAAGATATAGGAAATTACAAAGAGAATACTTTTCTATGGTACGTACGGGTGAAAGATATAGGAAATCACAAAGAGAATACTTTTTTATGGTACGTACGGGTGAAAGATATAGGAAATTACAAAGAGAATACTTTTCTATGGTACGTACGGGTGAAAGATTTAGGAAATTACAAAGAGAATACTTTTTTATGGTACGTACGGGTGAAAGATTTAGGAAATCACAAAGAGAATACTTTTCTATGGTACGTACGGGTGAAAGATATAGGGAATCACAAAGAGAATACTTTTCTATGGTACGTACGGGTGAAAGATTTAGGAAATTACAAAGAGAATACTTTTCTATGGTACGTACGGGTGAAAGATTTAGGAAATTACAAAGAGAATACTTTTTTATGGTACGTACGGATGAAAGATTTAGGAAATCACAAAGAGAATACTTTTCTATGGTACGTACGGGTGAAAGATATAGGGAATCACAAAGAGAATACTTTTCTATGGTACGTACGGGTGAAAGATTTAGGAAATTACAAAGAGAATACTTTTCTATGGTACGTACGGGTGAAAGATATAGGAAATCACAAAGAGAATACTTTTTTATGGTACGTACGGGTGAAAGATATAGGAAATTACAAAGAGAATACTTTTCTATGGTACGTACGGGTGAAAGATATAGGGAATCACAAAGAGAATACTTTTCTATGGTACGTACGGGTGAAAGATTTAGGAAATTACAAAGAGAATACTTTTTTATGGTACGTACGGATGAAAGATATAGGAAATTACAAAGAGAATACTTTTCTATGGTACGTACGGGTGAAAGATATAGAGAATCACAAAGAGAATACTTTTCTATGGTACGTACGGGTGAAAGATTTAGGAAATTACAAAGAGAATACTTTTTTATGGTACGTACGGATGAAAGATATAGGAAATTACAAAGAGAATACTTTTCTATGGTACGTACGGATGAAAGATTTAGGAAATCACAATGAGAATACTTTTCTATGGTACGTACGGGTGAAAGATTTAGGAAATTACAAAAAGAATACTTTTCTGTGGTACGTACGGGTGAAAGATTTAGGAAATTACAATGAGAATACTTTTCTATGGTACGTACGGGTGAAAGATTTAGGAAATCACAATGAGAATACTTTTCTATGGTACGTGCGGATGAAAGATATAGGAAATCACAAAGAGAATACTTTTATATGGCACGTACGTGTGTGCACAAATCAACAAAAAGAGAAAACGTTCTCCACTCCTGCACTTAAGAGCGCCGGTGCAAAGTCTTCGGGGTGAAAGGCCGACAAAGAAGCAGGCAGTGTAAAGGGCGTTGCTGTTCTCGAAAGTCCGACAAGAAGCTCAATACGAGGTGCAAGTTGCGGTAGCTACGTAACTCGAAGTCGTAAAAGTGGACTTTGCATAGACTCAAGACTATTTACATAACTTCTCTTTTCTTTTTGTGCACCGAATGGTTATGGCGATAGCGGTACGATCAGGTCTTGCAATGGTGAGGTTCACAGTGGTACGTGAAGGATGCCGGGCTTATTAAGGTGAGATGGTAGGCCAAATTTTGAAAACAAAAGTGAATTTTCTTTTTTACATAATTAAATAATATGATCTTTTCTGAACATTTATGTGCAAGTTTTATTGACATACTCCATCTAGAAGTGTATTAAATTTTTTTTTTAATATTTCAGTGCCAGCCGTCAGTAACGTGACTGTACTACCTGTAACGTCTCTGGAATAACTTCACGTATTCCGCATACTTTTTCTTCCTTTTCTTCGCTTCTTCTCCCTTCCCTTTCTATCACAAATTTCCCCATTTTTTCTTTATGACTCCCCCCCTCCGAACATCTTTCTCTTCTCTATCTATACTGTGTATATATTCTGCTCTATTAATGTTCGGCCCTAAGCCGCCATCCTGATTGAGATTTTTCTGGGTTTACTCAATCGCTTAAGGCGTACGCCGGGATGGTCCCTTGTCTTGCACTCCCAGTCATAAATGTACAGTTGTCCCCCCTTTAAGTCTCTCTCCTTTCTTCTTTCTCTTTCGGCCTTTCTTCTTCATTTCCATCTGTGTTTCCCCTCTCTTTCCCTTCTCTCTTTGTTTTTAAAATGTTCGGCCTTTAGCCGCCATCCTGATTGAGGTTTTCTGGGTTTACTCAATCGCTTAAGGCGTATGCCGGGGTGGTCCCTAGTTTTGCTCTCCCAGATGTAAATGTACAGCTGGCCCTCCCCCTCTTAAAATATTATTTCTCTGTATTAATGTAGATTGAGTGGTTAGGCGGAAGAGCAGGCCCTATGGCCTGAGCCTCGCCATTAATAAAGACATATTATTATTATTATTATTATTATTATTATTATTATTATTATTATTATTATCATTCAACTTCTAATATCCCTGGTTGTACTTCAGTTGAAATGGTATTTTTTGTTTCGTTTTGTATTGTTTCTGTTTCTTAGTATTGTCGGTGCGATAGTCATTAGACAATGGTTGCTCTGTTATCGTTATGTTGCGCTTCTGTTTTGAAACAATTACTCTCCACTTGTAGAAGCGTGAGTCGAAGTCATTGTTGTAGAGTGAAGTTCAATTCGAGTATTGTTGTGGGAGAAGTGCCTTTGCACGTGTCAACACGTTTTATAAGATGACGAGACATAAGGGAGTATTCAAAAAACGCGTGTTCAAAGGAAATCAACATGTGAGATCAAATCCTTTGCATCCGGAAAATAATGAGAATAGAAGCCGTAATACTAGTGGAACTCCACCAAGTGCATCCAAAAGGAAGATTAATATAAATGCAGAAGTGGGAGATAATTTTGAAAATATTAATATTATAATAGATTTAAGAGTCGCATACCGAACATTCATTGATTGCTAAAGCGAAAGCAAAGGCGTGAGCCAAAGCCGGCATAGCTTCGTGGGGTACGAATGGTTTCAAAAGTTTTCCAAAACACCCACTTTCCGTCCTTGGATAGCACAGACAGCCATGTTGCTGTTTTCGTGCACTTTTCAAGCTGATGAGACGAATTGAAGTCGAAACAGAATCTGGAAAAGATGACATAGGCGTAAGCCAAAGAATATATTTGCCTTTTTCACATTACCACTTCACGAGCAAACGCTCTCGGTGGATTCGGCGGCCCGAAAGACGAAGTTTGTCAAGGGACTTTGCCGTTTTCCAAAACCAAAAGGCGAAGCTTTTGTGATTGGGGATGTGAGGCAAAATGGGATAAGATATAGACCCAGTTTTCCAATTTGTTTTCGAACTATTCGGTTCTCTTCAGCAAGGCGAAGAAGCCTTGTGTCATGTTGCTGGTCTCACGTTCGTTGAAAACCTGTTTTACCCGACAGAGAGTGGGTGTTTTGGAAAACTTTTGAAACCATTGATTGATTGGTTGTTTCCGGGCATCTCAACAGCTGCGATCATTGCTCATGTAAGAGTAGTGAATGTTTATTTTGGGAGAGGGCGGAGATTTCTTTCCCTATTGGATGGTGAGATCTGACGCCAACCTATTGGTCGCGCGACTTTTCTTGACGTCTCCCAGCGCGGGGAGCGGGGGAGAGGACGGCTGTTCGTCTGTGAACAACGCTAGCGGATAAACCATTCAGGCGATTTTTACCAAAATCGATATTTTCCAATTGATCTGGCTGATGTGAATTCGAAACTGATCATTTAATTTTGGGGGATACTTTACGTGAAATCTCTGGGACATTCTCAAATTTTTCAAAAAAATGGCTCAATCTTTTTTGATTAAATTTTGTTGTTGAATAGTGTAAAGGTCGTTTGTGAGACGTGGGAGACGTTTAAGGATGTGCTGGTCTGATGTTCGTTGAAAACCTGTTTTACCCGAGTGTCTTCCTACAATCATCAATTATCATTTTTCTTTAATGAAATGTGTTCCTTAAAGTTAGATTTTTCAAATAAGGAATTGTACAATTTTTTTGAAAATTTAAGTACTTTTCGCAAAATTATGCTTGAAAACACGGGCGAGAAAGTACATCCTGTTTTATCACCATTGGTTCTTTAAATCAAAGGAAATGGGTCTTAAATATGTTATCACTTGTACTTATTAATTGATATTGTAGTACAAACATTAAATCTTAATAATACCTTAAAATTAATAGAATAAACGATTATCTGCCGTCATTTGTTCACTATCTAATTGCGAGAGTCGTATTCGATCTGTTGAAAGCAGTCGATATTTCTTCTCATGTGAGAAACACATGTGAGAACGAGATAACAGTTAACATAGCGAAGCAATGATAACCAATTTACTTTTAAGTTCGAAAATTGAGTGATTTTAAATGCAAAGAATAGTGAGTGATTATAAACGCAGTTTCGTAATCGTCTGATACACGTGTCCTTTACACAAAAATGTCACTGATTATACCTGATGAATTACGTTTTTAAGTAAAAAAGGATAACAAAATTTTCCGCTTAGTCCACTACAACATTCACGTACAGATATTGGTAAATATAAAACATTTGAATTGCATTTTCAGAACCTTGTGTAATTCTGTGTTCACATGAATAATGATTGTATTCTTTCAGAATCAGTAAATCTTCTACCGTTGTATTTTCCTTTTGCAACTTTTCAATAGCTCTTCGCTGTGTGATACAAACGCAAGGGTTCAACAAGTACATATTTACATACAGGTAATACATACTTACAGTAGCGCAACAACAAACACGCACAACGGTGGATGAAGTGGATTACTCACCTGAAACAGAAAGTAAATCAGTAAGTTAGGGTTTGCAACGACAAAAGACATAGAATTTAATAATCAGTGTCGAAGGCCTTTCTGAGAGCAGAGAGGGAAGAGGTTTTCTCCTGCATGAGAGCTATATAGCTACATACATACACATACACATATACACACACATATACATACACACATACACATACACACACGCACACGCACGCGCACACACGCACACACATTTGAATACACTACTAATGTCGGTAGCTTACAGCTTGTCTTGGGGGGACGATTTCCCGCTATTGGGAGATACATGGGTGGGGAAAACTCCGCACGCTGACGAGTAGGTCGGCGAAAGACCTTGCCACTCAGCAGGGGATGAACACGTTTCGTATCTCTTTGCGGTTGTCCGCGAAAAACTACCGAGTGGAGCGGTTCGGGAGGGGCGCAGGGGCGGAGAGGGGCGGAGCGTGGCGGCGCGGGGGCGGCGCGGGGGCGGCGCGGGGGCGGCGCGGGGGCGGCGCGGGGGCGGCGCGGGGGCGGCGCGGGGGCGGCGCGGGGGCGGCGCGGGGGCGGCGCGGGGGCGGCGCGGGGGCGGCGCGGGGGCGGCGCGGGGGCGGCGCGGGGGCGGCGCGGGGTTCCGATCTAAGAACAACTGCAAAAATTAATACCCGCGTAACGTCGCGTAAAATTCTTATGCATGGAACTCCATTTACTTTTATCACCTCGGCCACAGATAATACCACAATATTAACTGACTAAAAACAATAGAACGAACCTCCAAATTGAAAATTACCAGTTGAAAAAGACAACTGATACTGTAGTTTAATAGGGCACACATTTACGATTTCAGAAACACTTATCTTAATTTTACTTAAATTTAAAATCAGATTAAAATGTCAGGCACAGTTTTTATAATTAAAAGAATCTTCAATGAAGATCTACTTTTGTTTTTCTCTGAGAATTCGGTTGGTGTAAATCTACTCATAATGTTTCTGGAAATGAACTAACGTGTGCCGAACATCACACGTCACAATATTTCTAATGCCTTGCTCATTTTACCCTTTGTAAGTTGAGTCGTTTCCACAGGATTGTCGCAATATTCTTCTCGTCAAATTACTGCGGCCTCTTGTGAGTTTGTTCAGAGGCTTGGTTTAGAGTTGATCTTTTAGATGCTGTAAATCTACATAATGGGACACCCGGCTGTGCTTCCCTTCTGAAGGAAGACGTACGATTTTTTTCGCCTATGAAAATCCACGGCTTTTATCGCATTTAAACTCAACAACTTTTGGTATAGAGTTCTCTACACTAATCATGAAGTCGCCATTAGAATCGTCGCCACTGAAGTCGCCATTAGAATCGCAATACATGACATTTCTCGCTACCGCTCACACAATAGAGAGAAAGTTATGTAATGCTGAGCCAAAAATGGCGAATTTTTGGCGCCAGAAAAATTCTTATAATAGGGCCGTTCTAAAGAAAAAGTGGATAATATAAACCGAATGAGATCATCAACCGATTGATAGCATTAACCGAATGAAACATCAAGCGAATGACGTCATTAACTGAAAGATATTAACTGAATAATAATATCAACCAAATGACATCATTAACCGAACGGCATCAACCGAAAAATAACTTGAACCGAACGATAACATTAACCGAATTATATCAACGGAATGATTACATTAACCGAATTATAACATTGACCGAATGATATATACCGCAATAATAATAGCCGAATTATATTATTGACCGAATGATAACATTAACCGAATGATATCAAACGAATGATAACATGAACTGAATGATAATATTAACCGAATGATGTTAACCGAATGGTATCATTAACAGAATGATAGCATTAACCGAATTATAATATTGACCGAATGATAATATTAACCGAATGATAATATCAACCGAACGATAACATTAACCGAATGACAACATTAATGGAGATCCCCGTCCATAGTATGGCAAGTGGCATGTCGCGTCCGCTTGCCCAGGAGCGAGCGCCGGCGCTGGAATGCGGGGGCGCCCGCGCGCGCGCGCGTCCGTTACAGCCGACGAGGGAAAGTGGCCGGCTCGGCGCGGCGCGGCGATCGCTCGGGACGCGACCGAACACACCGCAACCCACGCGCCGCCCGCATGGCAAATGGCGCGCGGCGCCACCGAAGGCGGTGCACACCGTATGGATTGATTGATTGATTTGTGTTTCCGGGTGCGTCAACTACTTAGCGCATTATTCCCTTAAGTGTAGTGTGTGCTTTTTCTCGGGAGGTGGCGATGATCTTTTCCCCGCTGGATGGCGAGATCTGGCGCCGACCTACCGTCGACTAGCAGGATTTTTCCCCTCAACCAGGTATCTTCCACCAGCGGGGCACCGCCCCAGCCGGGACAAGGTGTAAGCTCCCGACCGGTCTCCCGACATGTAGTCATGTTGTGTAAGTGTGTGTGTAAGAGGAGAGGAGAGGACAAAGAATAGGAAGAAAAGATCGCGCGCGGTCCGTGGACCGTTTGTTAGGATACCGCTCCGGGATTCGCCTGGTGTTGATCGGAGAAACCACGGAAAACTACGGATCAGAGCAGCCGGCCGCTAGAATTCCCCTCCAGACAGCGCCTGAATTCGACCTAGCTGACAACCTAGTGTCGAAAATCCTGCCGCCGTCAGGACTCGAACTTAGGACCTCCCAGTCAGAGGGACTGCAGTGACATTAGGTTGATGCACTGAGCACACCGTATGGACAAGGAGGGGGTGAGGGGGGGCTGATGAAAGACTGGGAATTAGGAGCGGCGGCTCAGAAGAAAAGCTCAGAAATATTGCGTGGCATACCCAGTACGCCAAGGAGAAATGATGGCAATCGGAGGCATTATGAAACGTTTCGAGGATATTATCATTATTTCTTTGGTTGGGGATTGATACGTATCTTGTTTCCTAATTGTACTTTCAGTACTAGTATGGACAGTGCTTTCGGTACATTTCAAGCTGGTGTTGAAAAAGTTGAACTTGCATGGGCAAATACTGTCTAAGTATGGATCACTTTCTAGACAGTCTCGAATAAAATATGTTTACTTCTAATGCAAATTAACCACTGTAAAGTTTTTTTCTGTTAGAAGGAGAGAAATGATTCTGTTTACGAATAGCGGAAGAGGAGGGGGTCTTTGTTTGGAATAAGGAGCACCCGTAGATGTAATTTCCCAGACCCCCTGTTTTCTCTGAACACCCTTCATCATATACCGATTCGTATCAATACTACAGATAGCAAGAGAATGTGAGGCTAACCCGAGTTGGGAGGTGCTTGCCTTCCACCGCGGAGGCCGGGATTTGATCCCCATTCATTTGGGGATCTTTGCTATTTGGGGAGGGCTATTTGGTGAGCAAAACGGGTTGGAAACTCGTTTTCCGGAGAGACACTCGATTCCTCTGCCTCTCTCATTCCATCATCTTTCCCATCTTCATGCCATACGATAGATCGATAAATAGGTAAATAAATACGTAATCAATAAATGCATAACAAATAAAACCGGTTCAACTTAGGTCAGAGCCCACATTGTCGCTGCATCTGTCGTGATTCTGACCGGGAGGTCCTGAGGTTCGTGTCCCGACAATGGCAGGATTTTCGACACTAGCTACGTAGCTAGGTTTGCTACAATCTGCGCACGCATTTTTATCTTCTGAATCCCTTCCTCATCCTTAACAAAACTTGGCCAATTTGTCTTGAGACTTTGGACAGTACTGACCATGCATAGGTAATTTCTGAGGCATCTGAATCACAGGAAATAAGCCAGGATTTGCCGATTTTTATCCTTCAATTAAAAAAGCAGTATTTTAGGTTGCTTATTCATTGTCAGGCATTAGTGGTATTATACTTTAATACACCTATTGCTTTAAATTGAATCGGTAACCTAAAATTCGGCGTTTTTAATCGAAGGATAAAAATAGGCAAATAGGCAAAAATCTGCACCTTGATAATTATATGTTGGATTTGGCTTCTCCTGCATGATCTCACCGCTAACCTAGCGCCAAAATTCGATATCATTGTATTTTTTGTGTTTATACAAATACTATACGTCTACATTAATTGGAATTCCAGTGTTCTTTTAGTAAAGTTATTTTATGATTACAATAGTAGTATGTTTTTCAATTGAATTTTATGAATTAAACATTCTAATCATGGTTCAACAAAGGGGGGTTAGAAACGTTTAAAACAGAGACATTTTGGCCCCCGAATTTTAGAAAAATTTCACTCCCTCTGTTCTTCTATTCTACTCCCTCTATTCCTACCACAACTCGCAAAAGGGGAGCTCACCAAAACGTGGGCATGGAAGAAGCTACATTTATGTCCAGAACCAAAACAAGAGGCCATTTTGGGATTTGTTTAATGGATCAGGGAAACTGGACGAAAACGTGCTCGAGACGGGGGCATTGAACCAGAAGCTGAAGGACATTTCTTTCAATAAGATATCATACAAGATCAATGTCGCGTTGCTCAGAAAAATCATCTCATTCTAAAATGGGCTTAGACGCTTTGAGGCATAATTACCATGCTGTCATTACGTTGGACATTAAGAACGCATTCAACTCGGCCAGGTGGAGTAATACTCACCAAGCTCTCCGCCGATTTAAGGTGCCAACATACTTGAAGATTGTGGCTGAGTTTCTTAGTAACCGAACCCTGATTTACAATACAGGTAATGGGCCGAGGACACACGATGTCACCGTTGGTGTCCCACAAGGGTCGGTATTGGTCCCACTATTGTTTGTTTGTTTATTTATTTATAAATAAATAAATTTGATATCATACAAGCTCAATGTCGCGTTGCTCAGAAAAATCATCTCATTCTGAAATGGGCTTAGATGCTTTGAGGCATGATTCTTCATGACAAAGAGCAAAAAATGTGGAGCATTGTAATCCTAATTTTCTGCTGCCAGAGTCTGACATCCAGCACATCCTAAGCGCAATCTTTCTTGCAATTGCAGAAGACACTATTCAACAGTTGGTCAGGTGCTGGTGACAAAGTTGTTGGTATTGTCATCAAAACATTGTTCTTGTAAATACCCCCATATATTGGTGGTGTAAATTCTTTTCCAAACAAGTTTGTTTCTGATAGTAAGTCCGATTTAAACGTTGAGCTTCTGGATAGGTAATGATAATTTCCCAGATTTAATTTTAAGCGTTCAGTATCGCTGATGAACCTGAGGTCTAGATGTCGATTGACTGGTTCTATCGAATCTTCCCTAATATAATTTCAACGATACTCAGTGTGTAATGCCACAGAGGGCAATGCTTCACAAATATTGTACATGCCCATTTTTTCCGTTTTTAATTTAATGTATCATGTACATTTATAGTTTCTGTAACATCATCTGACACCGATTTTTACTGCATTATTTTGTTACATATTGATAATAAACTCTTACATGATTCTGTACTGTTACAAAATTGTTCCATAAAAATGTACAAAGTTATAAATTTTAAGAAACAGAATCAATACAAATAATAAATAATCTTTATATAAACAATTATTTCGCGCAATTTTAAATTAATAATAATACTTGATAGAACGTTATAAAGTATACAATATATTTACATCCCCACTGTAAATAATTCTAATCTGTGAATGAATACATTGTCATCCCTTCTGCGTGCCACATCACCGTGCCGTTCGTCGTATGAAAAACGAAATGAATAAGCAGTTTTACACAATGGTTTTCCTACAATTTTGTTAAAAGTACCATGTTACTTAGAACGCATAGAAATAGAGTTATTTATGAAAAACTTTTTTTTGTATTTTTGTAACCTTTAGGGTCTCGAAAACAGGTCGTCGTAGAAAAAAGTTCTAGGGAATTTTATGGAAAATTTTATTCTCCTAGGTTCTTGAAAAAAGGTTATTCGACATAAAATGTCTAGGAAACGGGGTATTTGCATAGAACAATTTCCTTCACTTTTGACTTCTAATATTTTGGAACGGACACGTGATATCACTTCGAACATTTTACCTCTTTTATAAAACGTCCAGACAAAAATCTCAGCGAAAATTCTGCATGTTTTTGTTTTATTTTTTTTTCTGTAGGTGAAACCTAAGTAGACTGACCTAGTGTTACTAATTCCTAACGCGCACAGGAACTGAATGAAAATTGTTGCCTCCAGCCACGTCAGAGGTTCCTAGGGTTTCTTTAGAATACTCGGGAATTAAGGAAAACCACGTCATTAAACAGTTTCGACTTTGACTTAAAAATGCAAATATTTGAGTGTGGTATTCCGCCTATTCCCATATTGCGCGTACAGACTGAATTCTCACTGAAATTCAATGCGTCACAGCTTAAGATACAGCTGACGTTAGGCGACATCAAGATCCCAGGGAAGAGGCCCCCCACCATTAAATGGTGTTTTTGTCTTACGAAACAGTAACTTTTTTTATATTTTTGGTAAGTAAAGAACTACTCTCCTTCGTATACACACAATTGTTACAGCAATACAGGCAACGGTTATTGCAGTATCAGTGAAGGTTTTTTTTATTAAAATAGGTTTTCAATTTTTTTATAATTCTTATGTAAGTCCAACAATTTTCAGGCAGACTCAACATTATTGGACTTACATAAGAATTATAATCAGTAAAAAGGCAGTCTTTGACTAATCAAATTAATTTTACTCTCTACAAAGAAGTTTCAATTTTTTTCCCCGCGAATCGGCCTCTATTCCCCGCGAATCGGCAAGACGTGCATTTATGCACGTAAGACATTGTTTGGAGGGATCAGCATTTCTGCTGAGTCCATTTTTACACCCCAGGGTTGTTAGTCCTGGGGGTAAGGAAGATGAATTGATTGTGATTATGAGGGGTGAGAAGACGACACACACATACAAACACAAATACACCCATGCCCGAGGCGGGACTCGAACCCGCGATCCTGCGGCTTCCGACCGTCACGGCACTACTACCTTAGCGATCTAGGCTACGGGGCCGACTTGGTTTTCATTTTGTTATAAGAGAGTATTTTTTTTGTTGTTCTTTAGCAATGGAGTAACACACTTTTGGTGTAACACCCATTTTGTATGATTTATCAGCATTTTTGCTGCTGCAGGCCACTACTGTCTGTTACTATACTCCGATTTAAACATACGGCGAATTGAAGTTTGATCATCTGGGACGCAGTTATCCAATCGAATGCTTCGTTACGACTTCATTTTTGAAAGTTCGCGATTGAATAACCACGCCCCAGGGCTGATCAGACGTCAATTCATTCTGTGTTTAAATCGGGCAACACCAGTGCTGACGTTCAATTTTTTTGAACAATTGATTCTCTCCAATGATTTCCAATAACTTCTTATTTTTTAATTTCAATAAAATAAATTGTTCATTAAATGAGGTAATATGCATTTACTGAAAATTTTTAATTCATTATGCTTTTACGGATTTATGGAAACAAAAATGTAAGGAAACAAAATTCTGTCTGAAGGTTACAAAAGTGGTCACAGAGCTGGATGATTCTGTGAATATTCTGTGCTTCTCTTCTTTTCTTTTTGACGCATGTGCCAACAGCCGTTTGGTGTCCAAGACTTAGCCAGGATATTACAAAATTAGTAACGTCCCCATCAGCAAGAGAATCAAATTAAATCTCAATCAGAAATATTTTTTTCAGGGCTACAATAATATTAACAACTTGATTGTGATGAATTTCAACTGGTTCTGCGTAACACAAAAATGTTACGAACCGGTTCTGCGAACCGATTCGAACCGGCTGAATGACAGCACCAAATACGTTGGAATAGAAAAAGACTATAATGTGGTTTACAGGTGTCCGGCATGTATTAAGTACACGAACAAATTCACTGTTCCATGTTCAAATACATACAAGATTCACTCTTCAGAACCAAAAATCACGAGAACATTTATGTTGTTCCTTAATCCCTAATCAATTGTAAATGTTGAAGACTTTTCGTGTGAAAACTTGCATATCTGTATTATTAAAGAAAAATGGCAGGTAACATAGAAAATATGTATCTAAACATTATCCATATACAATTAATGTTTTGGTTTTTCATTTATTTATTTGTGTTATACACACCCCGAAACAAAGATAATGATGAAAACGAGTGAGATTTGAAGTCAGAATCAGATCTGAAAACGAGTCAGAGTCAGATTTGAAACCCACCGACGTTCAAGCTCCCGATTGGATGAAACCGTCAATAGCTGATTTACTTCAAAAGTAGCTCAAAATAAATCCAAGTATAATTCAATCTAAGTATAATTCAAGTTCGTTGTTTAAATCGGACAACACAAAGCCTCTGCCTCCTCCGCGCTGGCCAGGGGGCCGTGCTAGCCCGCGGCCGCACGCCACCGCCGCGCCGCAGTTATGCAACGGGAGAAAGCTGCGACGCGACGTCCGCGGAGAAGGCGGTGGCGGCGACGGCGGTGGCGGCGACGGTGGTAGAGGCGAAAGCGGAACCGCCGCAATGTACAGACAGACGCCTCCGACGGTACCACCGCGAGCGGTTGCCGCCACCACCACACAGTGGGCGGTGGCTTATGGCACGTGGCCTAAATTCCCGTTGCAGATGCACTGATAAAAAGAAGTATCAATAATTTCCTTAACGTTAAAGAAGAGGGAGGGGCTTGAGGCAGAGTTATGCTGCGTTAGGCCTCATTCACAATGCAAACTGAAACGTAACGTAATGCTGTAAACTTAGCCGCAAAATTTACACGTAAAAACAAGCATTCACAATGACGAACGTAAGTTTCGCCTGAACCAATCAGAATTCAATGTACTGAAACTTGATCGATTCGTCTCTAATGGTGAAAAGATCTTTCCACCATGGTTTCTAGCTTTTTCTTCGAGATTCTTATCGATTTGTCTTTATATACATGCGAGTAGATGTTGTAGTAGTGCTCACATTTCCTTTATCTTATAAGCGAGGATTCTCATGAACCAAATTCATGAGTCATTCGTCGGACATAATTAGTTTATTCGCCATCTCAGGTTAGTCACAATAAAAATTGTCGAAATTCTTACATTGAATTCACAACATGCATCAAAAGCATTCGTAAACTAGTTCTCTACATTACAATAACTACGACATAACCACAAACTACCTGAACACAATCTGAAATTGAACTTCCATGCTGCTCTCTGATTGGTCTTCGGTAGAATTCCGACGTAAACTTAACGTAAAAGCTTGGAGCTTGCGAACTCTGAAGTTTACGGTCTTACGGCAACGGTTACGTCAAGGCATTGTGAATGGTCTCGATTAATAACACATTTCTAGGTTTTGCGGCTACGTTACGTTTACGTGTAAGTTTGCATTGTGAATAAGGCCTTACACAGGGGAAGGCTTTTACTTTAGTTTAGTATTACATAATGCTAACATATTTTTTCAACATTTTTTGATAAACTTATTTTATTCAGTCTTATATTAAATTAAGAACTTTAAAAAATTTAATTTAAAAAAATGTCAGTAAATAAAACAGACAGTGGTGGGGCCTATGTCACGTGGCCTAAATTCCAATTGCAGGTGCACTGATAAAAAGTAGTATCAGTAATTTCCTTAACGTTAAAGAAGAGGGAGGGGCTTGAGGCAGCGTTATGCTGCGTTACATAGGGGAAGGCTTCTTAGGGTAAAACTTTTGCTTAGTATTACATAATGCTAACATTTATTATCTTTTTTATTTTTTTCTAATTTTCTGATAAAATTATTTTATTCAGTCTTACAACAACTGTTAAGAACATTAACAAATTTAATTTAAAAACTGTAAACAAATAAAACACAGTGGCGGAGGCTTATGTTACGTAGCCTTAATTCACACTGCAGGTGCATTGGTAAAAAAAGCAGTATCAGGGGGCAGTCTGTAATTTCACTAATGCTAAAGAGAGGGTAGGGGGGCTTGAGGCTGCGTTACTCCGCGTTACATAGGCGTACAAGACGTTAGTTTTGTATTACACAATGCTAACATTGTATTTTTAATTTTTCAAAATTGTCTGATAAAATTCATCTTTTCGGCCTTATCACAGTTAAGAATATTAACCATTTAAAATTTTAAAAAATATAAATAAATTTAAAAAAATATTGTGTATGAATTGTTTCAATAAATAGAAATACTTTTTCATCAATATTGAAGAAAATTAATATATTGATGTCGATTGAATATGTTAGATTACGGAGAAAATATTGAAAACTGACCAATTTTCTTATATCCAATTACACTGGCGCAGTAGGCTCTTCCATGTTACAGTGACGACGGCAACATCAAAGCTTGTTGTCAGACATTTTCTTGACAGTACGTCCTTGCTTCACCCAAACATTGTTCCCAGTGTTATTGTTAGGACTCAACTTCACGTATTGTTAGGTGCCCGCATTACTAATTCTGGACTTTAATTTAATACAAACTGCTTTGACTGCTATAGAATTTATTATTCATTACTGTAAATGGGGGGTGTTGCAAGCTTTACATAATTATTAAAGTGGTTTAAGCGTGCGCTACAGGGGGTATTCAGAATACTCCAAATTTGCGTTACGTAATTTATGGACGGCTTTAATAACTCACAACGTTAGCATAGTTGAAACGAACGCGTTTTTATAAAAAATAATAGAATAATTTTATTCCTGATTAAGTCCATTGTATGCAGTTGTGTAATAAATGTTCCCGTTGCTACAGCACACTGAATACCTCTTTGGAGTATTTTACAGCTTTATGCAGCATACAGGGACGTGCAGGCTACGAGAAAGTATATTTCCTAGTGTGGTTACTTTGACCAATACAAGACGTTTGCTGCTACAGTAAAGACAACAACAAACGGGTTGCCTGGACGAGAATTCTAGCAGCTGGGGGCTCTCATCGGTATTTTTCCATGTTTTATCCTACCAATCCCAATAGTCGATCAATATCCGAGCAGTACCCTAACAATCGTGCCACGGACTGCGCGCGATCTTTCGTTCATCTTCCTTGTCCTATCCCATCCCTCCCTTACACACACACTTACATGCACCAGTTTTCCACACATGTGGGGAGACCAGTCGGGAGACTGACTCGGCTGGGGAGGTGCCCCGCTGGGGGGAGATACCTAGATGGTTTTGATTGAATAGTGATTCCGGACGCGTCAATTGCTAAAATCATTAGTCCCGTAAGTGTCGTGAATGGCTTTTCCTCGGGTGGTGACAGTCATCTTCCCCGATTGGATAGTGAAATACGGCGTCGACTTACCTGTCGGCTTTAGAGGTTTTCCCCAACCAGGTAGGCTATACGCCACCAGCGGAGTATCGCTCTAGCCGAACAAGCTCAAAGCACTCAACCGGTCTCCCGACATGTGTGTTAGTGTAGTGCAAGCAAGTGTTTTTAAGCAAGAGGTGAGGATAGGAAGAGGAAGGACAGATCAACTGGTCTGTGGCCCGTTTGTTAGAGTATAGATAGCTACGGCACTCGTCTGGTGATGATCGGAGAAACCACGGAAGACTACCGATTAGAAAAGCCGGCCGCTAGAATTCTCCTCCGGACAGCGACTGAATTCGACCTAGCTGACAAGCTAGTGTCGAAAATCCTTCCACCGTCGGGACTCAAACCTAGTACTTTACGCTAAGAGGCACTGCAGTGACATCTGTTGATGCCCTGAGCCACCGCTCCACCACCTGGATGGGAAAAATCCCGCAAGCCAATGGGTAGGTTGGCGCAAGATCCATCCAAGGGGCGAAGATCACAGCCACCCTCCGCCCATAAAAGCATGTACTACTCTTACGGGACTAATGGCCTTAGCAGTTGGCGCGCCCTGAATCACTAACAGATAAATTAAAACCGATCTTACCCCAAACCTTTAATAGCGCATTCTCCAAACCAAAGATCATTTGTCCCTTCCGACTCTTTCCTCATTCAAAACTGAACTGATGTGCCTTGGTTGTAATGAACAGCAGACGAAACAAAAACATCATTACAATGAATGAATTGATTATTTCGTGTTTCCGGTCATCTCAACTGTTGAGACTATTAGTCACGTAAGTATCGGCATGTTTTTTATCACAGGAGGTGGCGGTGATCTTCCCACGCTGGATGGTGAAATCCGGTGCCGACATACACGTCGATTTGCAGGGTTTTCCCCAACCAGGTATTTCCCGCAGCGTGGCTCAGCCTCAGCCGAGCAAGCTCTTAGCTCCCAGCTGGTCTCCCGACATGTGTGGGAGTGCAATGCATGTACTCGTAAGTGTGTTTGTAAGTAAGGGGTATTGGTAGAACAAGAACGAGGAAGGAGGAACGCGGAAATTTACAAATACATGACTGATTTCCATTTCAACGAGTTGGAAAATGTTTTCATTTTATTTATTAGCGGAACTTTTTACACTAACGGAAATTTGGTTCCCTTAATATCAATTCTTTTCGGCAACCTTAACGGCTGTCTATCAAATTAACTTTCTCGTAGTTGGTATGGTGTCATGGCACAGACTCCTCATAGTTTGCCATTTTCATGTGGAATTATTGAATGATTTCATTCACACTCTCGAAAGATAAAAGAAACAATAAAAACTTGAAGCGGAAAGGAATTTCAGAAGTGGAAGGAATTTCTGCTGAAACAGTTCCTTCTTACTCTTTGAGGAACCCAAACAATCGTCATTCTACAAAAATAGTCTTCGAAAGAAAACAACTCTTTCACACGCGAAACTATCGGTTTGCTGTTAGGTATTCGTGAAAACAATGATCAATAATTTAATGTTACAATGATAGTCCAATTGATATAATTATTCAAAATTTCTCCACCTATTCTAAACTAATATATTATCTAAATATTCACGTCAAATGCAACCCGCAACACATTCGGCAGCATTTTGAATCTCTATCGATAAATAACTTCTAAACCATGCGTTCTAGGGTCTTAAAAACTAAAATTTTGCACCCGAAGGTCTCAAAGAAACGTTTCGCACACCGAAACTACAGAATGAACTCTTTTTGAACATTCCATTACATTTTTTCTCGTCCGGCGCTTCCCGATATTACCTCACCTACTCAGAGACGTGCAGAATCTGCAATTGATTGAGAATGAGAGGGACAGAGAGCGACAGAGACAGGGACAGGGTGAGAGAGGGAAAGACAGAAAGGGTGATGGGAGGGAAAAGAGGGTAGAACAAAGTCTGCCGGGTTTTCCTAGTTTAAGATACAGGGGCAGTGGCCTCCGCATGCCACCCCTTGTGCCTTCCCCGGAAACAAAACACTGTTCGTCGCTCACCCCGCGCGCTAATGTGTTTACTCCTTAGCCGCCGTGGCGTCGCACGGAGCGCGTGCGGCAGAATGCCAGTGGCCCGGCGCGGCGCCTTGACCAAGGCCAGGGCCGTTTTCTCTTTGACGCGCTCTCCCCTTGCCCGGCCCGCAAGGTCGGACGCGTGCACGAGCGCCCGCGGCCGGGCGGGCGGGCGTGTGTGTGTGTGTGTGTGTGTGTGTGTGTGTGTGTGTGTGTGTGTGCGAGTGCGTTTTGCAAAAGCCGAATCATCCGCTCATTAACTTTTGTAGCGGTAGTGGTTTCCCTGGGGAGGAAGGAAGGAAAGAAAGCTTTACTGACATACCTTAGATAGATAGACAATTATTATTTCCACAGACAGGTTTATGCAACCTCGTGGCAAAACACTAAAATTTACATATTATAATAAGGAATTAAATACAATGTACCTTAAAATTATTTTGAGGCAATAATAATAATAATAATAATAATAATAATATAACAATTTTGACTATAAAGGCATTAAAAACAATAATCTCATTAATTCTACATTTTCTGGTGGTCCTGTACAGGTATTTGACACGAATAAATACACGACTTTTTATTAGAATGAAGTCCACTCCACTTCACAACACGTCACCACACTTCAATACGAATACTACTTAAAATATAATTATATATTTAATAAAGTAATGCATTTAATAATTATTACAATACTAATAATGGTAACGGTAAATGATAATAATAATAATAATAATAATAATAATAATAATAATAATAATAATAATAACTGTTTTAATAAACCTAACGTACCAACTAAATATCTTGGTTAATTTACTTTGTTTCCACTACGTTACTCATTACTATGTTCTTCTTCTATTAAATGTAATAACCTAAAGAAATATTTGGTTTGATGTTTCATTGATTGATGTTTCCCGGTCTAGTTTCCTGATGACAGTCCTATAGTTCGACCACTTAGAAAAAAACCCTGGACTGCGCATGCGCGGAAAGAGGCGGAAGGGAAGGTTCCCTTTCTTGGAGGCTCAACTTCTCCGCCTCGAGCAGCCACCGCCGCCGCCTCAGCCTAGGCTTTGGGGGGGGGGGAAGGCAGCCTGGCCTTGACGAACGTCCCGAACCCTAGAGTAGTGTTGTCAAGGTCGATGCCACGAGCGGGAGTGCCACGATGAAATCGCCCCTCCAAGCAGCTCATTACCCCGCCACCAGAGACGCCATCCCCATTGTAAAACGGTGGGGTTAGTAATAGATTCCTCCCGACGCTAGTGGCGCAGAGAAGCTCGTGGCATGCTACGGAGCCACGACGCGTGCCACTGCCAGCAGTAGATGACCATGGCAACACTGCCCTACAGTATTGAAGCGTGAGTACTAAGTTGCAAGAGCGAATACGTTATCGTTGCAGGCGGATCCTTGAGTTTACCTGAGCTGCCCGTCGGGAGCAGTGGGGGATGGCTTCGCCACGCCGCCCGGTTTTTTCTGAGTGGTTGAGCTATATTGCCGTAAGTGTAGTGCAGTTTTTTTATTGCAGGAGGTGGCGGTGTTCCTCTCGCGTCGGATGGAGATACGGTGACGACATACACGACGGCTTGAAGGAGAATTACTTCTGGTATCTCCAGCCAGCGGGGCACCGCATCTGCTGGGGCAAAGTCTAAGATCCCGACTGGTCTCCCGACAGGTGTAAGAGGAGAGGGCGAGGAAGAGGAAGGAGAGATCGCGCTCAGTCCGTGGTCCGGTCGTTAGAGTACTGGTTCTACATTCGCCTAGTTTGATCAGAGAAACCACAGAAAACTACCGATCAGTGTCGCCGACTGCTAGAATTCTCAACCAACTATGCTACTAGTGTCGAAAATTCGCTTCCGATTAAAGACTCAAACCCTAAGACAGCGTTGTCAAGTTCGATGCCACGAGCGGGAGTCAGTGGCACGAGTGCCACGACGTCCCTCCATGCGATTCATTACCCCGCCACCAGAGACAACGCCATCCCCGTTGTAAAACGACGGGGTTACTAAAAGTTCCCTTTCCAGACGCTAGTTGCGTAGAGAAGCTCATGGCATGCTACGGTGCCACAACGCGTGCCATTGCCACCAGTAGAAGATCTTGACGCCACTGATCTACGACCTCTCGATGAGAGTCACTCCAGAGACAGCGGCCAAGAGCAACGGTAGTAGCTTTGAGCTAAACTCATCCGGTGGTCGGAGTCGAACCCACGGTATCGGGTATTTCTTTATTTAAGTATACAGGCTGTCCGGAACAAAGAAATAAAAAAGTACCCAAATTACTTCACAATTCGACTGCTTTTTTATTATTCGGTTATTTTTTTCTGATCAAATACATTAATTTCTTTTGTAAATACAGTAAACCCTCACGAATTCCAAGGGTCCTAAATAATCTGAGTTCGTGTTATAAAATTTCGTTTTATCCAATTATTATAAATGTCCGTATTACCGTAATCCCTTTCCGGGAACGAAGTTTTTTTCGTGTTACGGCGAAATTCGTGTTAAGCGAGTTCGTGCAAACGAGGATTTACTGTAATAAACAATTTACTTGTTTCTGGAGTGTTTCTACGCTTCTGCAATGCAAATTTTTGCCTAAAAAGAATTTTTTCAAGACAACTTTTGAGAGTTTATTGCGGAGCAGACATTCAGAATATCTAAGTAGTTTATTAGACAAACTATGCTTAAATTTGTCTTAACAACTTATTTTCGAATTTTTGCACCTCATTTCGATTGAGCGGAAGATTGGCTGAAGCGTTTAAATTGGTTCCGTTTGAAAATTGGATTGCTGCTTCTTTATAGATTCTGGAACTCTTGGAATACGCAATTAAGTAAAGGTTAGTTCCTAATCGTTTTACGTAACCCTTTTCCTTTGCATATTGATCAACTGCTTCCTCGGCACTTTTATAAATACTTTCTCGGAGTTTATATAAAGATCTATCGCAGTTCGCACAAACAACCTGTTGGGCGTTGCTCAGGAAGTCCAGCCCGTGCCTCCTTCTGCGTACTATTAAGTAGAGAAAGTTTTGGACGGTAGCACGTACATTACACCTTGAATAGAAGAGATAGGTGTGCCAATTTAGAATGCAGAGAAGAATTTCTTGCGTTGACTTTTAATAGGTTAACCACTCAGGAAACGTTTAATCGGATTACATCACGGGTTATTTCACTCTTTATTCGTAATAACTATCTTGATGTATTCTCCACTTATGTATTTTAAAAGAAACACATGTTGCAGAATCTGGAACTCAAGAAAGTGTTAGCAGATTATGTTGTTGTTTTTTTTCCTGTTTCTTCAAAAAAAACTCGCAATTCGAAAAATGTAATCACAAGAAATTCGTAAAAACTTGCCACAAGGCAAAAAATTACTTACTTCATTACACAGAACAAACTGAGTCCAGTGAAATCCAAATGAATGAAATGAAAGCCAAAAACTAGGAATGGTACCTGTTTTGATCCAACCTTAACACATCAAATAAAAGCATCAACAGCTACTTCACTATTACCTACCTAGTCACTTAGCTATCTTGCTAGTGTCAAAAATTATGTTACCATTGTGACTCGAACCCTAGAACCTCTTTGTCAGAGGCCCTGCAGTGGGGGATAATCCGAAGAGCTGAACTCACAAAAATTTAATTGGAGCTCCCAAAAGATCTCGTATTTTGTGGATTTCGGCGTGACGAACAAAAGAAGAGTGGGAAACGTAAACAAGATTTTAATAATCCAATAATGAAAGAAAATTTACTAATCTAAATAAACCTTTAGATACCTTATTGTATTCGACCAAATATCAGAACGAACATCTGACGTACGATGATATTGTACAATTAAGTTATGTATTACATAAAATATGTTACCATACAATGTTAATTATATGTATATATATATATATATATATATATATATATATATATATATATATATGTGTGTGTGTGTGTGTGTGTGTGTGTTATGATATTTTTGTTAATATAATTATTGATAAAATTATAATTGTATAATTGTAGTCGCTAATAACCTTAGCTGTTGATGCGACTAAAAATAAAGTAATTAAAAAAAGATTTTAAAGACTCTGAGCGCCCCGCATTTAAGTTTAGCATGATCATTGCCAACAAACAGGCCATTAAATGAGTAGCGTCCTGCGGATTAGGTTTTCACCTGCATTGTTTAGACAAGTTCTCAACTAATAATAACATTTTTAAATGGCCGTGATAGCGTAGTAGCTGGGACACACATTTGCTATTCTTAGGGATCAGGGTTCAAGCCCCAACAAAGCCGGGAATTTTTAACAGTCTCCTTTCAAACTAAGCAAATATACACATGAAGCATAGTGCTTATCAAGCCATCTTGTCCCCTCTTCAATTATATAAAATCTCTACAAAATCAATATTTCACCCGTTATATGTACACAGGACCCTGGAAGTAGAGAAATGATCCGACAAAAAGCTAATATTCAAAGGAGTCCTAAAATCCTGTAACTCTAACCAGATGATTGCTGCAGTACATAATTGTACAAAGTGCAAAAAGAATATAAAATGAAAGTGCAATTTGTTACCTCGGTATGAAATTCTCATACTCTTTGCACATCATTTGACACGACTGGTTGGGTGTGGCAGCCGTAAAATCTATGCTAGGATTTTCCAACTGGCGGCCTGCCAGATCATTTTGTGCAGCCCGCGACTGCTGTGAAAAATTGTATTATACGAGTACCAACCAAAAAAAACGTTTTTTTTAGTTATTCTGTTAAGCATTTTTATCAATACATAACTGTAATTATAAATGTGGAATATGTGAATTATAGATGAAAAATACGAAAAATTGATTATGAACGTGAAATACGTACATTGATCATTGTGTATGTTGAAGCCAAGTCGTATCTAATATATATTTGTTTCATTATAATCTCAGTAATTAGGGTAAAAACCATCTTACATTACGGTGCAGCCCGCGGCTTAACTAGAATCTGACATGTTGCTCCTAAGTCGGTTGGACAGCCGTGGTATATGCCATAAAATTAATATTTATGTGATGATTACTTGTCTGACTTAGATAAACGTTGTTTTGGAATTTTCGTGATTTTTTCGATTTAAATTTTTTATTATATTAGTTACTTTCAAAAAGGGGGGATACAAGTATTAAGAATAATTTAACAATGTGAAATCACTATTCCTTCACCATCAACCACACTCAGATTTCTAGAGTACGTTTCGGGTTTTAATTATTTTTCAGAAGAATAAAGACATTCATCTTACGGATTAAGTGGTAAATATGTCGAATGGTAGGAGTAGTCGGTTAATTCACACAAAAGCCAGACAGTAGGAATAAAGCTGTTTGAATGGCGATCAACAGAGAATTACAGACTTCATCAGGCTAATTTTGGAATCAGTCACACGGCATTCGCTGAAGTAAGGTGGTTTTCCAAGAGAAAATACGAAAAATTAATTATAAACATAAAATGTGTACATGAATCATTATGTTGAAGCTAAGGCGTATCTAAAATATATTTGTTTCACTATAATCAGTAAGTAATCAGTAATCATAAATAACATTAATCAGTAGGTAACCACACGTCTTCTGTATCCACAAGAAGTATTTGGGCAAGCAAGTGCGTTGGAAACTGCATTGCATAGACGCATGGTTGTTTATGTAAATAGCGAAGGCCGCAGGCAGGAAACTTGTCGCCAACCTGGAAATGCGCAGAGAAGCGTCAACTTACTATTTTTTTAATATTTTTTTTTATTTATGGTCGCATCAATTAGTAGGTCATAAGCGACCACTATTGGATGTAACATCATGGTCTGAGGATGAAACGAAATTGTGATGATAGGGGCTGAAAGGACGAACACATACTCACATGCCCTCGGCGGGACTCGAACCCGCGACCCCACGGTCCCAGATCACTACGGCACTACTAGCTTAGCATACACCATCCCACAAATCCCCACCCTAAAAGCTCTCAACCTCGGCCGTAACCCAACCCAACCCAACCAACCCGAATTAAAAATAAATACCCATTCCACATTTTCCTACAAAAATTCGCCGAAATTGACAGTTAAGTGGTACCAATGATGGTTTCCTCACCCATGTATCAGATTAAGTTTAGTATGTAAGTTAGTTATAAGCAACAAAAACATATGTATAGTGTAAGTTCCATTGAACTATGTAATACTCAACAAGAACATTTTAATAATAAAAAAAAACTAGCTTAGCGATCTCGGCCATGGGACCGATAACGTATATGTTTGGTGTTATCGTTTGGTGATGAATTCAGGTTTAGTTGGAATCGTGTAAATTAAAATGTACGAGTGAATTCACAGATGAACGTGGAACTACATTCTTTCGCGCCAGGGAAACTGCTCACCACAAGTTTTACAGATTGATTGATTGATAGATTAGTAATTGCGGGCGCGTCAACTGCTAAGATCATTAGACTCAAAAGTATAGTGTATGTTTTTTCTTCGAAAGGTGGGATGAACTTCTCCCGCTGGATGGTGAGATTCGGCGCAGACCTACCGTCTGTTAGTTTGTTTTTTTTAAACAGGTATCTCCCATCAGCAGGGCAGTACCCTTGAGAGATCGAAAAAGTTTCCAACTAGCCCCAAACCTTCCCCACGCAAGACAAACACTTCACCAGCATTCTCCTTCACCGTTGATTTCCAAAGTAAACATCATTCAGTGGTTTCGAGGAGGCGTGTCAAGAAAGGTTATCTTCAGGCATGTTTCGCACGAACAAAGCTTGTCAAAGCTTACTACACCACGTAATGTCTTTGTCTTACGGTTACGTCATGTGACATTGTCTTACACGTCTTTAAATACGAATGTTCTTTAGCCCCCACATTACCCGCAGCTAACATTTTAAAACAAAAGAAGGCGTAAAGTTTGTTGGATTCTGTGACGTGACAATTCTATTTTGGCGGAACTCGACAAACATGTGAGAAAAGAATATTCGCGGCTAAAATGACGCAGACAGCCTTACATAACTTTTCACGAAATTCTTTATTGAAAATTTCAGTTTTTCTCTGTAAGGGTTATGAAATAAAAGGGTAGAAACGTTTGAACTACGTGGCAAACGCTGCACTGATTTTAAAGTTACACATTCGGATTTTGGCCTCCACTGCCGTGTCACAGGGTATACACTTCATCAAAAATTGTCATACACCGTAGGATGCACCATTTTCTTAAACAATGATTCATCATTAGTGATTCCGAGCGCGTCAACTACTGACGCCATCACTCCCGTAATTGTAGGCGTGTTTTTCATAGGGAGGTGACGGTGATCTTCCCCGTTGGATGGCGAGACCCGGCCGACCTACCATCCACTAGCGGTGTTTTCAACAACCAGGTATCTCCCACCAGCGGGGCACCGCCCCAACCGGGACAAGTTCTAAGCTCCCAACTGGTCTCCCGACATGTGTGTTAGTGGAGTGAATGTGAATATACGTGTGTGTGTGTGTGTGTGTGTGTGTGTGTGTAAGGGGTGAGGATAGGACAAGGAAGAGGAAGGAAAGATCGCGCGCGGTCCATGGCCGGTTTGATGAGGTACTGTTCCGGCATTCATCTGGTGTTGATCGGAGAAACCACGGAAAACTACCGAGCAGCCGGTCGTTAGAATTTAATTTCTCTGAGGTATCCGTGCCCTCACTGGGTCATACCAAGTGCATTTTGTTTTTCAGTTTCAGGGGATGCCGATGTCGGCTATCCGCGCCGGGTACCCACTGTGTCCCTCATAAGGACACACATTAACCTTTACACTCGACATACATGCGGGCTCCTCTGTCTGAGGTCAGCAGACTCATAAGGCCTTCCGTGACAACATATATACTCGTATATGAAAGACAAGGTACTAACAACCATGTCCCTGGCGGGACTCGAACCCGCGACCCTTCAGACTGAGGCGCTGAGTCGTCATAAGGTTCGGCAGTATTTAAATACTTGTATTTGAAATATTTATGTTAAATACATTTTGTATTTGAAGAACTATATTTTTGAGTTTTTGAACATACATTTTAGAGATGTGTTTAAACACATAAAATAGATGTATTTAAAAAAAGAAATACTTAAAATACTTTAAATACAAACGAAGATAACGAGGACAGTTTCTTTTTATTTGTTTCTGTTAGTGAATGCACCTCAATGAAACAAAAATTAAAGCTCTTTCAGCTGTTGAAGTTGAATTTTCTTCATTTTTAAATAACAAATCTAAATCTGTAAATATGCTACACAATTACCCAACGATAAAAAAGCGATTATTCCTTATAATACTAGTTTATGTTCATCAGCGCCAGTTCAAGAACTGTTTTCCTTTGTGGGTTTTATACACTCGTCAGCTAGGGGTTTATTGTCGGATTTGTTTGAAAACACTAGTCGTTTTGAAAGGAAATTCTGTTTATTTGAGTTAGATATAGGATATCATTTTATATTTTGAAGTGTTTTTTAAGAAAGCATAAGATAAATTGATTTATATTTGAAAGTTTTTATTTTTCAGGAATGTACGATTGTCAATTAGAAATTTATTGTAATTGACAATTACAATATATTGTTGCAATAAAAAGTTATAGTGCAAAAGTATTGTGTTTACTGTATTTTGGGTATTTGAAGTATTTAAATATGTATGTATAAATATAACAGAAACGTTTTTTTGTTTGTTCAAATAGTTATTGATTCAAAGTATCTTTTGTATTGTAGATAATCTTATATAAAACAGGCGTTAATAAAAGGCGCAACACAGCTCGTAATAAAAAGGCACTTAAATATATTTACTTGTATTTATGTTTATGTATTTAACAGTTCAAAACCTAACGTATTTTGAGTATGTATTTAAATACTTATTTACAAAATATTTGTGCGAAGGATTTGAATACTAAATTTAAAGTATTTTGCCCAACCCTGGACATACGCTTTAGCCATCTTGGTCATCCACGTCGGCCTCACACCAAATGTATAGTTAAATGCTATTGGTGTTAAATTCACACGTGTCATAATAAAATCAAATACAGCTGCCTTTGGAAAGCTACTACTGCTCTTTTTAGCCATCTGCCGCCGCTGGGGGTTGAATAAGCGTTTGGTTTTTCGGCGTTGCGTCACGTCCTCTCGGAGGAGCTCGTCCGGTCATCGAACTGGTTCGCAGGTGGTGGTGGTGATGGTGGCGGCGGCGGCGGCGACGATGGCGAAAGCAAAGGCGGGAGTGGTAGCGACAATGGCAGCATTGCAGGTGGTGGCAGCGTCGGCTGTGGCGACGTTGGCAATGACGGCGGTGGCGGCGGCGGCGGCGGCGACGAGGACGAGGACGGCGACGGCGACGGTGGTGGCAGCGTCGATGGTGGTGGTGGTGGCGGCGGGGACGGTGGTGTCGGTTGGCGGTGGCGGTGGCGGCGGCGGCGACGAGGGCGGCGACGAGGACGGCGACGGCGACGGCGACGGCGACGGCGGTGTCGGTTGGCTGTGACGGTGGCGTTGGCAATGGCGGTGGCGACGATTGAGATGGCGACTGCGGTGGAGGCGACGACGGAGGTGGCGGTGGCGAGGGCGGAGGCGGCGAGACGAACCGGAGTTAGCGAGATCCAGCCGAACTTTCTCTGGCGCACTGAAGCGCGCAATGGTTTCAGAGGCGCGCAAGTGGACAAAATTCATCGCGGTTGCCACTAGACTCCTGCAAGAAACGGTTTTGCTCGAGCGCCGTGGCAGTTCACGCAAAATCTGCTACATGTCAGGACAGTATACTGCGATTTTCTTAACTGTGCCCCTGCCAGGAATCTGCTGTTTCCAATCGGGAGCTTGTATGTCGGCACAGTAACGTCACGAAGGTGATGTTCAAGCTCCGGATTGGATGAAGCTGTCAACAGCTGATTCTTGTCAGTGGCACAGTTAAGAAAATCGCAGTCTAGGACAGGGGTTTGCTCGCCACGACACACCGAGCGAAATTCGCTCGACCTTGAAACACGAGCATTTGATGCTCCGTACCAACGATTCCGCTAGTTGATCGATGTTGTCAAAGTCGATGTTTTCATAACATTGATGATTTCACAGCCCGAGTGAGTGCAGTTACATTTACAAAATTTTAAAAAATGGATCCATCGATTTTTATTCAATTTTGTTATTAGGTAATGTAAAGGACGTTTAAGAGGGTACAGGTCTCCTTTTCATTAAAAACTAATTTTTCGAAAATTGCAAAAAAATCAAAATTTTTTCGACGCCCTCCTACAACTACAATTATGAAGATTGAGATTTTTTCCTTAATGAAATCTGTTCCTTAAAGTTATATTTTGAAGTAAGGTCATGTACAATTTTTCGAAAATTTGAGTACTTTTCGCGTAATTTTGCGTGAAAGTACGCGCGAGAAAGTAGTTAGCACCAACAATTTCTTCTGCAAGCAACGACGTGCCCTTCTGCTCATATTCACTAATTAAACACGTCACGAGTCGTTGGATCAGCCATCGCTGCGACACCCGGTAGCCAGGGCCTCGTTTTATTGAGCCCGCACGTGAACATCTTCCCCTCTTGAGTGGTTCGTTGGTTAGCGTGCTCACTTTCCACGGCGCAACCCCGGCTTCGATTGCCGGCCGAGGCAAGTTATCACTGTGCAATTTCCTTATAAATGTCCCAGTATCTATAGCTGTGTGACGATGAGAAAGCCCATCCTAAGGTTACGAAGACCAGTATATACGGTGAAGGGATAGCCGAGACGCTGGATCGGCCAAGGGCGGTAGTGGGCTGTCGAGCCAACGGACACGACGTGAACATCTCTTCAGATATAAAATACGCTATTAGAGCGCAGAAGCCCCTCATTGTTTCTACTACTTATGTATTTCACGAACTTCAGTTCTTTTAAAAAGTCTTGGCACATGTATACGAAGAAAAGAAACAGAATGGACCCAGAAATAGTTAGGACGTAAGGATTCTGTTTCTCTCAATGTAAATCTTTAGACATTTAAAAAAAAGTTTCTTTTGATGTTTAATATTATAGCAACATTCAGAATAGTCTTCGCATATTTGTATGAACATAAAAATATAGCATTTCAATTCTTATTGAAGGACTTGTTGATCCGTTTTTAAACACGTATGGTATTGAGTATTAAAGTTTTCAGACAGAAAGGTGGCGAGTTTCCATACATTCAAATGTCAAATGTCACTAGTTTATAGCTTACGTAGTTGTGTAACTCCATCGCACATGACTGTCACCTTTTCCTATCAGAATAGGCAAAGCGATGTCGTCAGGGTCATTGCAGTCAGTGCAGTAAAGTGAAGGTCAGTGCTGTGCCAGTGCAATGCGGTCTTAATTGTACAATCATTCGGTGCGGTTTTAGGTTTAAGATGTTTCTTTTCTTTTTCTTCATCTAATTTAATGTTTTATGAATCATCAGATTTTATTTTATTTTATTTTTGTCCGCGATTTGGACGTCTCGTACCACGCATTCACGCACCTGCACTTACAGAGGCTCAGTATCATGTTATCTTGGTGGCAAGTGCATGTGATTCGTCAGGGGATCAGCATTAAGTTGAATCGGATTTTTATCCCCCAAGGTTGTTAGTCCTCGGGGGATGGAAGATGGAATTGATGATGATAATGAAGGATGGATGGACGAAACACACGTAGACATACACAAACACTCCCACGCCCGAGGTCGCACTCAAACCCGCGATCCTACTGCCCGTGATCACCACAGCACTACTGTCTTCGCGATCTCGGTTATCAGTTTTTATATTATAACTAGGAAAACCCGGCAGACTTTGTTCTGCTCTTTATCTCCTTTTTTCCCCTTTCTCTCTGTCTCTCCCTCCCTCACCCTGTCCTGTCTGTCTCTGCCGCTCTCCGTCCCTCTCATTCAAATTTGCTTGCAGATCCTACACGTCTATGAGCAGGTCAGGTAATATCGGGAAGCGCCGTACCAGCAAAAATGTAATAGAATGTTCAGGAAGAATTCATTCTGTAGATTGCAGTGTGAGAAATGTTTCATTGAGACCTTGGGCCTCAATATTTTAGTTTTTAATGCCCTAGAACGCCTCGTTTAGGAGTTATTTAACGATATAGATTCAAAATGCTGCCGTGTGTGTTGCAGATGGCATTTGACGTGAATATGTAGTGGATATGTAGTGAATATGTAGCGCCATGTAGTGGAGTTACAACAGAATTAATAACACATAAACCTTCTCGGTGAAAAAACACGTAGGAGTACCACCTTTCATGGAGATCGGTCCAACGGTGTTGGAGTTACACATACACACATACATTTTTTTTGGTTATTGAAAGGTGTGTTTGCTCATTGCGTTGATTTTGTTTCCACATCGAACACAATAAGTGAAGCAGTTCCCGGGATAATCCGGTTTGAAACATTCGCAGGGAAAATACCTCAGAAGTGGTGAGAAGAAGGTTGTATTGATCCGTTTAAATACTTAGCGGCTAAAAATCCTTCAATGACTTAGTGGCAGGTGGAAGAAATGACTGCTGAATTGCAGGTGTCGGTGTCAGAAGTGTTTGAAAACTGCGTAATGAATTAAGTCACTGAAAAGCCAACTTCTCCATGTAAGAAGAGATGTAGTGCAAAACAGGTGGAGGGCGAGTGCGATGAATTTGTTAATCTGCCACTCGTATTCATGTGCAAATTTTTTTCGTAGAAACGAATTTCCAACATAAAATTCTTGATGTGGTTAATGAAGGTTCGGGACTACCAAATTTTAAAAGAACGTCACTGTATACTCTATTGAAATTCGTGCTTCGGGCGGGATTTCACTGCTACCTTGCAAGAACACAAGTAAATGTACGTTCTGTGATATTTATGCAAAATATCTGCATATTTTGGCTGGTGTTTTGGGCATATTAAAGAAGTACTCGTGAAAATAATATGTCAGTTTTGGCTGTGACACGTGCTGGCATTTGAGTATGGTCGTGGCGCGAATGGCGTAGCCAATCACGAACTACAGAGCGGAGGGATACACTCAAAGTTTGTTTAGATGCGGAATGAAGTTACGGCGAGCGGACCTTAGTTGACGGTAGGTCGGCGCCGGATCTCGCCATGCAGAGGGGAAAGATCACCGCCACTTCCCGAGGAAAAATCATGCACTACACATACGGTACTAATGACCTTAGCAGTTGACGCGCCCGGAATCACTAGCAAGCAATCGCGACAATTGGGAGCAACGAGCACGGCCCTCACTTCAATAAAAATCAAATCGAAGACGTATTTGGCAACACTTCAAGCTTCGTTGTAGAAAACAGTGAACCCAAATCACCTAGAACGAAAGCAGTCGATTCACCTTACCCAACTGCTACTCACGAGGACAAAGAAGAAGTGTTGATCCTCCAGAAAGTTTCAAGTGTTAAGTAGTAGCGCCTTGTTTAGTAAAGTTTATTGCGCGGTGTAGAGTACACCACTTTACAAAGGAACTTTTCCTTGATGCATTGATCAAAACTACAATAAATTTTTATACGTACATTTGGATTATTTATCAATGTGATTAGACGACCTGTTAGTAACCGTTACTAATGCTAGAAAACGCAGTTAGTACTAGTTGTTTACACTTTTAGTAGGGATACTAATTTTGAACTTCCGCAATTTTCTAAAATTAAGAGATTTCGCCGAAAATGAGACCCGCGCAAATTTTTCATCGTTCATGTCAATTCAATGCCATTTTCATTTACATTTTGGAAATTGCTTTATATGCGTTGAAAAAAAGAATGATATGAATTACGTGTTAAAATCACTATTTTGAGTAACGGAATACAATATTTAAGTAACAATAAGTATTTTTTGATAGTTTCATCAGAATTAGCTGCTTGCGGAACAATTACGAGAGCTTCTCGAAATGAAATCCTTCGAGAAAGTATTGTTGAGGTGGCAACGGCGCACAACCGATGCCGTCGCGATGTTTTTAAAATTTTAAATATTTAAAATACTCACGCTATTACTCCATCTTGAGAATTCGATAGATTCCGCTGCTACAATATATGGCTTATCCACAATCATCTAGCAGAACTGGAAAGAAAGACTGGGGATTGCTGAGCAGAATTATGGGTGAAGATAATGCTAGGACGATACATCCATATGTTGACTTACGTCTATGATGAAGAAACTGAAGATCATTTCATTTTTCTCTAAGAGCGGGAGTAACTGTGGATTGAATGTTGGTACGATATTATGTGCAGCATCATGATGTTACTTGGCCGATGTCAATTTTACGAGAAAGTATGGGTTTTTCTAGCACTGCTAGTGCACCATGCAAAGGGACTTTCCTGGAAGAAGATTGAAACGTTTTTATAAATGAGAAAGACCACAATGCAAGGCATGATTCAGAGATTCGAAAAAGAGGATAGAACCTTTTCTTTTTTTAAGATTTGATGCTATAACCCACAAAGGCAAGGTAAGGCGATCAGCGAACGTGAGTGAGCATCAACACATCAACGCTGCTATCAGTAATGGCTACGGAAGATCCCTCCGACTGTATCAGTTACTCAATAGATCATCATCGCTAGACCCCGGAACTTCATGCTCTAAAAATGTTAAAAATATGCATCCAACCATGCACTTAAAGCTGGTAATATAAGCACTTAAAATAAGGGTCAGATTTAATTATTACGGGGTCCCCAAGCACAAAATTGTGTTGGCTCCCACCTCCCGTAAAATATTTAGTAAATAAAAAACTTATCTTAAAACAAGTACTTTCTGTACAAATACAAATGAAAACTAATACTTTATTATATATAATTTTACATATTCTCTTATATTTCTTATATTAAATTCACAAAATAGGTTATGCATGTTTTTCCGAAGCGCGGGAGCCCAAGCAACAGCTAGTTTTACTTGTAGTTAAATCCGGCTCTCTTAAAATAACCAAGATATGCGCTTATAACTAATACGTGTTAAACAAAAATATAGTTTGCAACAGATATCATTTATTTACGTAATATTCATTTTACACTGCAGTACAAAACGCGAATAATAAAAATATATTTTTAAACACTACAATAAATAAAAAATTAAGCGAGAGAACCAATAGCATTGTTATAAGATGCCATAACAGTAAGCCCAGTTTATTAACTTTATGCGAACGAATAAAGTCACAGGTAGTAAATCGATTCAAGCGATAACAATCTTATCAGAAGACTATCGGAAATGGAAATCAATCTTATGAATGAAACAATCTTATCAGGAGACTATTGGTATGGTAGCACTGACATAGTTTAATTCACTTTTCTTTTGAAAGAGAAATTCAAGAAAATATTTGACTTCGACCCACTTCTGCACAATAACCTGGAATATATGCACTTAAATATGCTGCATAATTAAAAGCAGTTAAAGAAATATCGCAGAAATATGCAATTATGCAAAATAAAAATGAGCTAGTTTTTTATTATTTTTGGTGATAGATAAAGTTGTACACATTTCCTTTTCATATGAGCAATTTGTAAAAATACGCATTTGCATGAAGATCCTAAGCATCACCAACTCATAAACGCAGTTCGATTACACAAAACTATCATTTAACTTTATTTAATACTTAATTAACACTTTTTATCGCACGCTTCCCCAAAATGTTATAGAGGATCCATACTAATTTCTATCTCCCTGTGGCGTATCTTCAGTTGTTATCACACGGGGTAAAACTAATGTATCATCCCCCCCAATAATTAAATGTACGAGAAATACAAGTATATTTCCACATGACATTTATTTATAACATATTAAGAAACTATGTAATTCATAAAAATTGAAATACAATTTTTAAATAAATAATCAAATACGAAGTATAATTATACTACGACTTTTCTAAGAGCGACCCTCAAGGCCACTCAAATCCCATCTTCGCGATGGAATATGTCACGGCATTTCGCGTCTTTCTCAGTCGTTCCGCTAGATTTCGCACGATCGCGACCGTATGAAGCAGTGCTTGCGATCATGCGCCTTCTACCGGCAAGACCGAGAAAAGACGCGAAATGCCGTGACATATTCCATCGTGAAGATGGGATTTGAGTGGCCTTGAGGGTCGCTCCTAGAAAAATCGCAGTATAATTAATGTGTACTTCATAAATGATTTTTTAAATCAAAATATTTTTCGAGATAAGGGGCAGCAAACTTATTGGTGTCTTCTAACTGGTGACTAAGATGGTGTCTTGGATGCCCATGCCTTTTCCCTAACTACGACACTGCTATTGCCCTCAAACATTTCAAAATAAACGTCTCCGAAAAATTAGCAACTTCATCGCGATCTTCCTATGCCATCCTTAAGCTCGAAAAGTAACCAGCATTTTAGTAGGAAAAAACACACGCTTCGAAGAATCAAGCAGCCACACCCCCGTGATGACATAAAATAATAATTCCTCCTCCCTGTAATCCACTATTCAATCGACCACCAAAAGATGCATTAAATTAACAACAAAAACACGGAGCACAATTAGGTACATCTAAATGTAAATAGTGGAATAAATTTACATACAGTGTTGGTTTGTGAAACCATCACGTGTAATACCGGGAGAGATGGCTCATGGCACCAACTGGTGTCCCTCTGACCGCGAGGTCCTGCAATCGAATACCGACGGCGGCAGGATTTTCGACACTAGCTACAGCGGTACGTAGGTCTAATTCAGGTGCTGACTGGAGGAGAATTCTAGCGGCCGCCTGCTCTGATCCGTAGTTTTCCATCGTTTCTCCAATAAACACCAAGCGAATGCCGGAGCAGTACCTTAACAAACGGGCCACGGCCCGCGCGCGATCTTTCCTTCCTCTTCCTTGTGCTATCCTCTCCCCTTAGACACACTTTTACACCAACAGGCACTACACTACCGTACATGTCGGGAGACCAGTCAGGGGCTTGGAGCCTGTCCCAGCTGGGGAGGTGCGCCGCTGACAGGAAATACCTGGTTGAGGATAATCCCACTACTCGGCGGTAGGTCGGCGCCGGATCTCGTCATCCAGCGGGGCGAAATCACTGCCACCTCCCGAGAAAAAACAGGCACTACACTTACGACGATCTATCTACACTAATGATCTTAATAGTTGACGCGCCCGGAATCACTAACAATAAATCAATCACATGTAAAGCCTTAAGGCTGCCCAGTGGATAAAAATAATATATTTTTTAAATAAATGTGAGCACCGTGAAATTTTGAAGAAATTAAGCGAAAATCCGAAGGTCAACGCGGAGCGACTATCGGAGCGGTATTGCGTAACGAGTTGTGGACATCTGTCCATTAGGTATGCAATTGGAGTTGGTGTTTTAATGAAAGAAGATGTCTAAAATGTCGATAGACTGAAGACGATGTTTTTATCATCGATTCTTGAGCTCGATGATTTTACGTTTCCCGCATTGATTTTGTGAATGGAAAAGTTCCATCACCACAATTTCGGAATAGTTAAAATAAGAAATAACAATTGGTGCTACAGAATGGCACAGACTTTCGCGTATTACTTTCCTAATTTCTTTGCTCTGGGATAGTTTTTCTGATTTGCCACATACTCTTGCCAGCTGCCATCTATCGCCACCCAAAGTACAGTTTTTAAAAATTATATATTTTTTTTTAATTTTCTCTAGTTTTCGGTTTCCTAAGGGTACAAGCGAAATATTACTTTAAGAATATTTAAGAAGAGTAAAACCTGTCCAATATAGAAATTTTCCTTGAACAATTTGGAGCCTTTTTAAGAAAATGGCGTTTAAGCGTCACTGTAAATGCGAATTTGAAGCTCTTTTTCACAACGTTTGAGTTTTTCGAAAACCTTCATTGGAAGTCATTTGAAGCACCTCAACTCAAAAATGTAATAATGTTTACAAATCGCTGGAAATGTGCATATTAAAGTCGTGAAAGATAGTTTAAAAAAATACATGTGTAATGTTTGAGAAACAAATAAAAAATACTGCAAAACGGCTTTTATGTCATCTTATATAATGCATTTAGTACAAAAAGTAAGAAGGAAAAATTTTGAGCCTTTTAGAGAAAATGGCGTTTAAACATTTCTCAAGACGCCGAATTTTGAGCTCATTTTAAAAGAAAACGTTTTAGATTTCGAGAAACTTTATAAAACATCTTTCGAAGCACATGTACTCATAAATGCTGTAATGTGAACAAATAGCAGCTAATGTAAATATTACCGACGTGAGTCAAAAGTAAAAGAAAATTCATTTTTGTAATTTTTGAAAAAACAAAACAGAGTAATATGACGTTTATGTCATCTCTTAGACTACATTTAGCACTCTCCTACCAAAATTTTAAAAAAATAGAGCCGTTGTCGGGAAGATCTGTTTATTTTTTAATATTGGACATATTGCACGCAATATTGTGCGAAACCTACTATTTTTTTTAAAAAATGTTCATGACCTTAATGAAGGAACTATTGAGAAAAAATTACTTGAAGGAAAAATTTCTATCTTCAATTTTGTAATAGTAGGAATACGAGGGAAAAAATTCAGCCCAGAAAATCAGTCACCTACAACAACGTAATCAAAAGGGCGATTACTAATTTTGTTCAGAGTTGTCTATATTTTCTACGAAAGTGAAGTAATCTCTATCTCGGTTTGTTGGTGTTTGTAGATGCAATGAAAGATAATTTTTAGCGTAGTACGATATACGACTTATTTCCAAATCATTTGCAACTGAATATACTGGGTTGAATTCTAACAAAAGAGATTGAATAATGATAATTTCTAAGGCTGATATGAATCTCCACAGGGACCTTATCTGATTCCCACGCACCGCAATAGTATTCTGAAAAACAAAAAATATTAATTAATTTTTTAAAATTAATTTATTACTTCCTGTTCGACAATTCGTCTTTTAGGGCATTGAAATTTACAATCTATGGACAGTCGTTTTGGACACTAACAGTAACCTCTGTAAGAGGATTTATGAAGGTAAATTTTTAAGAATTAGACAAATATATAAGACTAAGAAACATGGAAAAGAAGAGAAAATAAATAAATTACGGAGGATGAAATTTATCTTTAGGAAATTTGGAATTAATTCTACGAGGAAAGGAATAAGTTTTACCAAGATTAGAAAACAAAAAGTATGAAGTTGAAGAGTGCTTAGTTGATTGTGACGTAACCAATGTTCGACAAGCTAAACAAAATTATCTTAGATCACTCACTGTCAGTAATGTTGCCTCGATAAATTCAATTTCATTTGAAAGACAATGAACATTATGATGAATTACGTAAATCTTTATCATTATCTACACACTTTTCTGCTTCATCTGACTGTATTTACTATATTTATCTCATTTTTACCCTGAGTGCATGGCCGAAATAAGTACCATGTCCCAGAGACGCTCCCAGGAATTTTTTTTTCTGAGAGGGCTAGTTGTAATATTTTACAACGTCCTGTCGATTTGTTTTCTTATAAAGAATTTTTTATCTGTGTTCAATATAAAATGTGTTATTTAATGGTTGACTTATAGGTAATATTTATAAAATTTACAATTAATATATTGAATAACTTTTGTTAGTACTGAAAACTACTAATATAGTAAAAGCTATATTTTTAAATATTTATCATCGGCTGGGGGAGGGGGGGCAAGCCCCCTCTTGGATACGCCATTTCTTATACATATTTATCACAATTGAAATATCATGGGGATCCATAGACCCCAGTACGTTGTTAATCCGGGTCCGGTCGCGCGGGTCAGCATGACCTGCGGCTATTTTCTTCTCTGCCTGTTATCGATTACGATAGAGAAGTGTCGATTGCTGTAGCTTCTTACCTCCTCCCCCTTACGTGGTCGTTCTCAGATTGCTTTCACAGGGCAGTAGGGAACCGTCCTTGCGGGTCACTGTGACCCACCGCGACCATTAACGTTGCAACATATATTTCAACGTTTTCTGTCTTTTAAGTGTGTGACAGTGCTAGTATAAAGCCTTTGGTATTCATAGTGAACCAAAAGGAGGTGTATAGAACACTTCGCCATCGAAATCTATGTGTGTTCGCTCTCCATCGTAACTATTTATTCTGGCATAAAGTTTTTTCGGCCGCATTGCGGCCATCTTCAGTGCTACAAAAATAGTAATAATAGTAATAATAATAATAATAATATTAATAATAATAATAATAATAACAATATATCTAAATTACAAAAATTAAAAAATTAAAATTTTTTTACCGAATATTGTTATGAATTGAATTTTAAAGAAAATATAAAATGTGAAATGGACATATAATTTTTAAAAATGACAAATGAAAATTAAATTAAATAAATGGACTATTACAAATAATATTATGAAACAAATTAGAGTGAAAGAAAACTGGAAAATTATAATATAAAATGTGAAAATGGCTCACCTAAATTTATTGATTCATTTATTTATTTAGTTACATATTTATTCTTTTCCTATTTTTACCTCTCTTCAGAACGTACATTTGTTATTCAAAATTATGTTTCCATTTTCACATTTTATATTATAATTTTCCAGTTTTCTTTCACTCTGATTTGTTTCATAATATTATTTGTAATAGATTCCATTTATTTAATTTAATTTTAATTTGTCATTTTTAAAAATTATATGTCCATTTCACATTTTATATTTTTCTTTAAAATCCAATTCATAACAATATTCTGTAAAAAGTTTTTAATTTTTTAATTTTGTAATTTAGATATATTATTAATATTATTACTATTGTTATTTTTGTAGCACTGAAGATGGCCGCAATGCGGCCGAAAAAGCTTTATGCCAGAATAAATAGTTACGATGGAGAGCCAACACCTCGTAGATGTCGATGATAGAAGGAGCATCGTATACACCGCACCATTTCCTACCAGAACACTTCGCATTTTGGATGAGGTAACATCAGGCCACGAGACCTCTAACACCCACTATGTGAGACATCAAACTGAGGAAGGCACGGAAAACTCACTCGTGATGACAGAAAAGGGTAGAAATGAAAAACGTATAAATATGAAGTAATTTAATTGTTTCTTAAAATCCATCAAAAACCTGTTCCCTGATACTTGCTCTTGAAATCCTTTTTTTCGGTTTTGACACACGCACAGAAAAATTACACATATGCAGCACGTACTTTGTATTATTATTATTAAAAAAACAAACCACGATACATTATGACAATAATATATTTTGGAGCATAGTGCAAAGTAATATAATGCCCACATCAATAGAATACAAATCATTAAAAAATCTCGACTAAAAGTTCTAGAAAATTTGCGGGTAATCCTGACCCCACCATGACCGCATAAGGTCTAGCATACGCAAACGCTCCTGGGTTAATGTAACAAAAAATACGTGTATTTGTACAGGATTCAATGCTTCTGATAAGTCTTGTCTTCTGTACTATTACCGTTTCCATTTAATTGTTTCAAATTAGATACGATGTTGTATGTTCAATCTAAGATCAGAATAGTAGATAAGAGTATCTAATTGTAAGTAATGTTTTGTGCACTCGTCTTGAATTAGAGTGAAAAGAATTGTCCACCTTTTTATAAGGTTATCACCGGTAATTTGAATGCATTTTATTTATTGGAAGTTTTGAAAATTATATTAGATGATGTGTAATTTCCCTCAGACAATATCATATTCTTTGGGTTACTTGGTATTGAGTACGTTACTGGGTACTTCGTAGAAACATAATTTCATAGTAGTTATATTTGCATCAGTTTCATTTCATTAAATCATCCGTTTCGCAATCAGCTAACGATCAATTGTTTCATTGCCTGAGCTACCAATTTCTGAGTTCAGATATTAAAAAATTGTTTATTGGTTGCTAGCTATCAAAGTACACCAGATGCTTAAAAGTGTAAGAGTGGATTTGAATCACGTTGTCAAGAGAATTGAAACATCAAAAAAGAGCGCATTAAAAGGTGAGTAATGTTATCAATGATATTGTCAGACTATGGTTATAAATGACGTTCAATTAATAATTAAATTTTAGAAAAGAAATACGGAATGCGTGAAATCGATTCTGAAAAGTTGTAAATCTAAAATTTAAAACTTATTTAGAATCTCAACTATATTTAACAGTAATCAGCAAGGATCTGCATTAGTGTTAATATTTTAATAAATACATAACTATCACGCATTCATTTTCTGTAATTTCATTCAGGAGATTTCCTGTGAAAAGTTTCCTGATAGTTCCAGAAAATGGAAAGTCAGGATCAGACAGTTCCATCAAATCAATCCCAAGACCAACCTCAGGTAATCATACCTAATCATTAGGAAAATAAGTTAAATAATCTCGTACGTGGTTTGTTTACTCATATCTACGCCGTGATCTTTCCTCTCCCATTTATTCTCATAATAACAATGGAAATTAAAACCATTAATACCTTAGGCACGAAAAATTCAATTTAATTGCATTCTAAAGTATCCTCTGAAGAATTTGCTGGTACTAGCTTCAGAATTTTTTGATACTTTTGATAATGCTTGTCTACTGCACCAAAGTCTATTCTCTTGAAATTGCTAAACAAATCGAAGTGAATTAATTTCCCCAGCAAATTCGATTAGTTAAGTAGTCTCGTCTTGTTTTGTCACGTAAGTGATTGCACAGTGTACCCTGTAAAAAAAAAGCTATTTTCTTATGTATATCAAAACGACTACAAATATTGCTTTTCTTACAAACTTGGATATTTATAAATAAATAAATGTATTTAGTAGGTCGTATATGCTGACATCGACGTTTGTAAAATAAACTAATGTATAAATCATGCATTTCTACTTCTCCATACTTCACATACTATTTTTGACGATTAATATCTATAAATATTACATGTCGCTTTCAGCGCCAGATGTAGGGAAAATTGCCTAACCCTAAGTAGCTTCTGATCAGCTGCCCATTGATTATTTTTATTAAAAATTATAAATTAATATTTCTTAATTAATTTTAAAAGTTTACTTAAATCGGTTGCACATACGTTATTTGGATTTGCTCGCGCTGTATTAATTTGAAATTTTCCCGCTGAAACTACCTCAACCATCATCCGTTGACAGCACTTCATTCGCTTCAGATCATCACGCAATATTTCCACATTCGAATTCAACGAAGAATCGTGTAGGCTGGTTAGAAAAACGAGTGAGAAGAGATGTTACTCTTTTTGAAACACTAAATATTAATGTCATTTCATTCTGAAAATTAATAAAAACAGTATCTCTGAATTTGTTGATTATCTGTTCTTGTGTACGAGACCGGCCAAGGTCATATTTACCAAAGATGCATAAGAGACCAATCTACCTCTTTGCTACGTAAAATCACATTTAACGTCAGTTTCCAGTGACTGACACGGCTACAACCGAATTGAGGACTGTCAGTCCTATGTGTCTGGCATGGCCTACAAGAAGTGTCAGTCACATACGACTGACGCGGCAGTCAACGTGTTAAATACTCATTACTGAACTTATCATCGCCTTATGACTTGAACGTAATGTGATGCTTATGTCCTGTCTTTCTCAAGAAACTATCATAAAAATAATCGTACTATATATGCCGTATATCAGTTCCACACTTCATATTTTCTAAGTGGGTTAATAAGAGAATATGGTTATAAATTCTATAAAATCAAATCTTAGTTCGTTTACTGATGCAAAGAAGCTTTCTACTACTCTGAGGCGAACTGAAACTTCTTAGTTTTCAAACGTTGCTTATCTCGCTCTGTAGGTACTTTTATTATTTTAAATGTAGCTTCACTACGCGCACGTTTTATTGAGCTCTCGTTTTGCTAGTTGTGGTAGGAGCAGAGCCGGGGGTATAGGTTACTAGTTTATACATACATGTATGTATGTATGTATGTGTATACACACACACACACTAAGAATTTGATTCTGAACTTCGTTTACCAATGCCAACAACTTTCTAAAACTTGGATGACAATATTTATTTTGAAATGTGCCTTTATCCATTATTCAACTATTTAGGGTTAAAAGTTGGGGAAGGGATTTCATAGCTCAAGGAAACAAATGCAGATTGTACTTCTCCCTCATCCATCAGATACAGTTTTCACTGTTCTCTGTAAATAAAACTACGTTGAATATTCACTTTCTGGAAGCAAATTCACTGAAGGTTTTACATACAATATGCTTGTAAATATTATCTACTCATCTTGTATGTAGCAACATTGCTTCATTTACTTCGGAAAATTTAAAATCTGTTAGTCAAGTTCATTTTCAAATATTGAAATGATTTTTTTTAATATTAGAGTGTAGTGCAGTTTAGTGTGTGTTAGTAAGGTATGAAGATAGGGCAAGGGAGGGGAAGGAAAGATCGCGCGCGGTATATTGTCAGTTTATTAGGATAATGCTTCGGCATTCCCCTGGTGTTGATCAAACAAACCAGGGAAAACCACCGATCAGAGCAGCTAGCCACCAGAATTCTCCTCCAAAAAGCGGCTGGATTCGACCCAGCCATCTTAAAAATCTAGCGTATTACACACAAAAAAGATTTTATTTTGCTCGCAAAATTAAATTTCACTTTTACCGCTCGTATCATAACTATTTTGTTTTCAACAGTATCCCGGAAAAGTGACGAGTTGTTCCCCTCAGTCGAGTCAGCAGGTACATAAAACCGATCTCTGCTTCGCACCCACGGTGTACACGGTCGCACATGCGGTTCCACACCACGGTACACAGGCGCGCGCGCACACACACACACACACACACACACACACACACACACACACACACACACACACACACAGGTTCCAACCCACAATGTAAGACAGAAACGGTGTAAAATGCACCGTTTAGGTGTAAGGGAGGTAACATGCGCATACACGGAATTAGACACGCAGTTTCATACCACCGTAAGACTCGTACAAGTGGCCGCCCACAGTGTAAGTTACACTTACGCTGAAAAACACACACACATGGTGTAAAGCACGCTGATCCTCATCATTGTAAGACACAGACAAGTTGCCACTCTTAGTGTACAAGGCGTTCACTGTACATACAATGCATAAGACACACTGTGAAAAACACTTACGACACTCACACGGTGTGTGAAACACTGTGAAAGACATGCGAGACGTCACACGTACGGTAAAACACGCGGTTCGACATCACAATTGAAGTGGTGAAAGACACACAAGAAACACGCAATGAAATACGTAGGGTAAGATATACACGATGTAAAATGCACGGTGAAAGATACGTAAGATGCACGCACCCGGTGTAAGGCACGTACAATGTAAGACAAATTGCCACCCTTGGTGTACAAGGCGTACACTGTACTCACAAGACGTAAGACACACGGTGAAAAATACTTGTAAGATACTCAGTGTAGGAAACGCGGTGAAAGACACGTGAGACGTCACACATACGGTTAAAACACGCGGTTCCACATCTCAAGAGAAGTCGTGAAAGATACGTAAGAAACGCGCAATAAATGACACAGGGCAAGATATACACGGTGAAAAATATGTAAGACGGGGGCAAACGGTGTAAGACACGCATGATGGAAGACAAGTTATCACCCCTAGTGTACAAGGCGTACACTTTACACACAAGGCATAAGACACACACGTTAGACACACTGTGTAACAAATACGGTGAAAGACACATGAGACGCACACACATACAGTGTAAAACACGCGGTTCCATATCACAAGTGAAGTGGTGAAAAACACGTAAGAAACACGCAATGAAAGACACAGGGTAAGATATACAAGGTGAAAGACACGTAAGACAAGCGCACATGGTATAAGACACGTATGATGTAAGACAACTTGTCATCCTTAGTGTACACACACACGCGCGGTTTCACATTACAGAAACGGTGAAAGACACATGTAAGACGCACACACGATGAAAGACACAAGGTACGATACACACTGTGTAAGATGCACGGTGAAAGATACGTAAGATGCACGCTCACTGTTTATGACACGCATGGTGTAAGACAAGTTTTCCCCCTTAGTGTACAAGGCATACACTGTACACACAATGCGTAAGACACACGCGGTGAAAAACACGTAAGACACTCACACGGTGACGCACACATACGGTATAAAGCACGGCGTAAAACGCATGGTATAAGGCATTGTTTAAGGCACACACGTGGTAAGGCACACTGTCGATGGACGCAGCGGCTGTCGCCGGTGAGGGCATGGGCGCGCCTGAAACAGCAGCAACAGTCAACCACCTCCTAATTTTATTCAGACTTAAAACACGCGGTTCCACATCAGAAGTGAAGTGGTGAAAGACACGTAAGTAATACGCAATGAAAGACACAGGATAAGATCAACACTGTGTATCAAGCACGGTGAAAGATACGTAAAAAGCACGTACACGGTGTAAGACACGTATGATGTAAGACAAGTTGTCACCCTTAGTGTACAAGGCGTACGGTGTACACACAAGGCGTAAAACATACAGATGAAAGACAAGTGAGACGCACACATACGGTGTAAAACATGCGGTTCCACATCAGACGAGAAGTCGTGAAAGATACGTCAAAAACACGCAATGAAAGACACAGGGTAAGATATACATGGTGAAAGATACGTAAGATATACATGGTGAAAGATACGTAAGATATACATGGTGAAAGATACGTAAGATATACATGGTGAAAGATACGTAAGATATACATGGTGAAAGATACGTAAGACGGGCGAAAACACGGTGTAAGACACTATTTAAGACACACGCGTTGTAAAACGTAGACGGTATCGTTCTCTGGCAGCTCCTGTCGCCGGTGATGGCGTGGGCGCGCCTCAAGCAGCTGCTGCGCGCGTCGTCGTCGACGTCCTCATCGCCGTCGTCGTCGTCGTCGTCGCCGCCGCCCGACCCGGAGGAGGAGCGGATCGCGCGCTGCGCGGAGGCGCTGGCGCACGCGGCGCGCTGCCGCGACGCCAACTGCCGCCTGGTGGCGTGCGCGCGCCTCAAGCGCGTCGTGCTGCACCACCAGGCGTGCCGGCGCGCGCCGCGCGCCAACTGCGCCGTCTGCAGGCAGTTCATGGCGCTGTGCATCTACCACGCCCAGGGATGCGAGGTACGGCGACGGACCCCCACCCGACCAGACCTGACCTGACAGACCAGACTAGTCCCGGCCAGACCAGACCTGATGTGGCCAAACAGGACAGACCAGACCAGTCCCGACCAGATCAGTCCTGACCAGACCAGACCTGACGTGACGAGACCGAACAGACCAGACCAGATCAGATCAGACCCGACCCGTCCAGACCAGGCTTGAGCTGACCTGACCAGATTGACCCGACCCGAGCAGGCCAGACCTGAACTGACCTGACCTGACCTGACCTGACCAGACAGACCTGACCTGACCAGACAGACCTGACCTGACAGACCTGACCTGACCAGACAGACCTGACCTGACCTGACCAGACAGACCAGACCCGATCGAACCGGACCGAGAGAGCAGATGGCTCAAGGCATCAACTGATGTCACTGCAGTCTCTCTGACCGGGAGGTCCTAGGTTCGAGTCCCGACGGTGGCAGGAGTTTCGACACGAGCTTGTCAGCTAGGTCGGATTCAGTCGCTGTCTGGATAAGAATTCTTGCGGCCGGCTCGATAGTTTCCGTCACTTCTCCGATCAACACCAAGCGAATGCCCGAGTAGTACCTTATTAAAAGGGCCACGGACCGCGAGTGATACTTTGTTACCCTTCCTTGTCCTTTCTTCACCCCTTATTGACATACACATGTTCTACATTATCATATATAATGGAAGCTTAAAGCTCGTCCTTGTGGCGGTGCCGGTGGGAGGTACCTTGTTGGGGAAAACCCCTGTAGCCGACGTGTAGGTTGGCGCTAGTTCTCGCCTCCCGGAGTGGGAAGATCACCGCCACGCCCCACGATAAAACATGTACTATACTTACGGGCGAACGACCGTATCCGTTGGCGCTCCCAGAATCACCAATCAATTATACATATCTCTTTCTCACAAAGCCACGACACCCAATTGACAGTAACAAAACAAACAGCACACCTACTAACAATTGAGTTGAATGGAAGAACGGCGTAAGCGTTTTTCATAAAAACCTCCACATGCATAAATAACTTACTAGAAGTATATGTATAAAACTAACGTCAGCGTATGTGATTAACTTAGGAGAATTTCAATAAATTGAACCTCAGTTCAGGGAATGCAGAGAACAAAAGGATGCATAGGAGACGTTAGTCCATTGATCGAATTGCTGAAACATTGGCGCGAACTCTTCCTGCGTTACTTCGGTTTGCTGGATGTATTCACTAGTTCGACCAGTATTAAAATTCGTTAGTCACAGTCCCTCAAGAATTTTAAATTTGATTTCTTTTATGTTTCTTACATTGTAGAGATAAATTTTGGACTGAATAGTTGATGAGTAACGAGGAAGAATCGGGTGCTGAAAATTGGTTTTTAACTTCATTCACGTAATTTTCTGATATGAAATATACGTGAAGAAGAATGCTTTGATTTCTGTTTTTTAATTAGACTATCGTAAACGAATCTTATACAACAAGTTTAAAATTGGCTCACAGAACAACATGTAAATAAAATCAAATTATGGAAGAACTATTTAAGACGTACTGTTACTTGTTTTATTTATATTAGGGTTACACTTCCATTAAATGTAATGGTATTAACTCGTCTCCAATGAAATGAATTACATGTTAACAAATAAATGTACTGCAAGTCAGATTGCCTACCAAAGAAGGAGATACAGTGAATTCACATGTGAAAACTTTTAATTTTTCTCGCAACTGTTTTCGGTGTTTTGCCTTTCTTCCGTACAACTCCTCAATTCCCGCTCACGCAAAGCACTTGAGCCCAATTAACCTCATTCTCGGCAGTCGTTGCGATGCTCAGCTGCTTAGCTACATCATTCCGGGCATGCAGGTCATTTGTTTTCTTATTTGTGGTGACAACAGTGCAAATGCCAAATCTTTTAATTGCCTGTTGCATAGGTCATGGCACAGGCGTTACCACGTGACCATTGAACTTTCAACCAGCCTTCAATTGTATTCTACAGCAGTTTAGAATCCATATCGTTCCACGACTGCGAGACGAATTCTTCCGTCCAAAGGAGCCGAGTCTCAGATGATAACGGTTCGGTTGATAATTATTTATCTCATTATCAGATAACATTTTATAGCTCATCAGAACGTCCAGAAGTGATTATATTAATTCAGTCTTTTTGTGACTTCCTGAAAGATTTCGTACATAAAATGTTTAAAACGGTACTTCTGAAAAACCTCAATGCAAAAGGAAAATTACAAGAGAGTATAAAATCAAAAAAATTAGAATTTCACGCGTGTAGCGTGGTGGTTCTGGATCTAGCCCTAAAAACAATGTCATTGGCTATAAGAAACTTACAAGTTTAAACGAACAAAAACTAACAAGCGCACTTAAAACCAAATTTTCCAGCACAGAACGTCACGTCTGTACAATCTTCAAGAATTCATTCCAGTCGCAGTAATTGAACTTTCTAATGTCCGAAACGCACTGGAAATTCTTAACCTTAAAGGCCTCCTGACTCGTTTCAGTTTGAGACAGCAACATCAAGGACTCCAAGGCAACGAGTTAGAGATACATAGAGAGGCAATAGCCACAGGGAAGTCACTCTCCGCCATGTTAAAAGGTGCCAAACGTCAAAGAAGCGGGGAAAGAAACGTTTGCTGGTTGGAAACATTTTTGCAGGTTCATGTAGTAATATATTGCGGAGTCGTTACAAATAATGCGAGATATTGAATGTTCTGTTGTAGCACATCTAGTTTTCAAATTTCATTTAAGACAAAAATATTTCATCAATATGGAAGTTCTGGAATGTTAACTTTTTACAATTTTCAAAATTATAACTAGTTCACTGGAAATGGGACAAGCACAATCCGTTTTACCTTTCTTTGATACATACGAGGAGTATATTTAAAGGGAAAAAACTGTAGCTCTCTTTTATAAAATGATTGTATTAAAATTTTCTACATTTCACGAATTACGCCAAAACTACTCATATTTTCGTAAAATTGTACATGACTATTTTAAGATCTGTGTTTGAAGAACAGATTTCATTAAGGAAAAATCTCAATCATCAATATTGTAGTTGTTGGAAGACGCCAAAAAAATTTAAAATTTTGCAAATTTGAGAATTGAAAAACTTCTACGAAAAGCGAGGCCTGTTATTCTTTTAAGCGCCTTTTTACGGTATCCGATAACCAAGTTTGATCCAAAAACTTGAAGCTATCTTTGAGACCATTTTGAAAATATTGACAGTTCATAGAAAGTGCCTCCAAAATCAAAATATCCATTTCAAACTCGCAGAGCCTCGAATTACTTTAAAATGATCGGAGTGTATCAATTTTTGAGAAAATCGCGTGAACGGTTTAGGCACTAGCGTTGACCACAGACTGACGGACAGACGGACGGACAGACAGACATTTTGCTTGCTATGAATCATTTTTTTCGTACCAAAACATGGATTGTGACTACACAACGTGTTAAAGAAAGTAATTCACTATATTTAGGAATAACAAACTGAAGACAGGACTAATACAGCACCATGATGATAATCACGCCATGACACCTTAAAAAATGGCGGCCATATTTCACAAATATCACGTAAGGAGCGCTGAAACAAGGCCGTTTGCCTCTCTATGTATCTCCAACTCATTGCTCCAAGGCAACCCTAACCAAGTTTCGAGTTCTTTTTTCACCTATTGCTATCGTCCTCCTTGATGTATTCGTTGTCTTAGAGAGTATTTATCAAAAAATTATACTGCACTTGGGTTTTTATTTCTTGGCGCGTGGGGTCTTGTCTTCACAATGGAATATCTCACGGTATTTCGCACCGTTCTCAGTCGTGCCGCTAGGCGTCGCATGAGCGCGACTGCATCGACCAGTACTGGCGATCATGCGACGCCTACCGGCACGACCGAGAACGACCCGAAATACCGTGACATATTCCATTGTGAAGAAAATGCGCCAAGGAATAAAAACCCAAGTATAATGCTCGGGACGTTATACCACAACGCTCAGATTTTTAAGCCCAACACGCGGCACATTACGAAGAATGACCCATTTTATTTCAATTAAACTGGTAAATCAAAAATAATAAAACTCAACAAGTCCCCCAAATAAAAAATCACTACATAAAATGACAATCCGACACCTTACCAAATTCTAACAAACCTGAGAAATTTGCCTTTCCTTAAAATATATATAACTCTAAACAGCACTACATCTAGACTTTACTCCAAGTTGCTGCCTCCCCTACCGACCAGCATTACGGAATCCTCTTGCACCTCTTCCACACCTATAGATTTATTTATTTGTTGATTGATTAGTGATTCCGGTCGAATCGACTGCTAAAGTCATTAGTTCCGTAAGTGTAGTGAAAGTGTATCGTGGAAAATGGTGGTGATCTTCCCCCGCTGGATGGCGCGATACGACGCCGACCTATCCTCGGCTTGCAGGTTTTCTTCCCAAGCAGGTATCTTCCACCAGCGGCGCACCGCCCCAGCCGGGACAAGCTCTATACTACGATTTTTGTAGGAAGAGCTCTCAAGGCCACTCAAATCCCATCTTCGCGATGGAATATGTCACGGCATTTCGTGTCATTCACAGTCGTTCCGCTAGATTTCGCACGATCGCGACCGTATGAAGCAGTGCTTGCGATCATGCGACTTCTACCGGCAAGACCGAGAAAAGACGCGAAATGCCGTGACATATTCCATCGCGAAGATGGGATTTGAGTGGCCTTGAGAGCTCTTCCTACAAAAATCGCAGTATAAGCTCCCGACTGGCCTCCCGGCATGTTTAGTAGTATAATGCATGTGAGTGTAAGGGGTGAGAATTGCACAAGGAAGAGGAAGGAAAGTTCGCGCGCGGTCCACGGCTCGTTTGTCAGGATTGTACTGCTCCGGCTTTCGCCTGGTGTTGACCGGAGAAACCACGGAAAACTACCGATCACAGCAGCCGGCCGCTAGAATTCTCCTCCAGACAGCGCCTGAATTTGACGTAGCTATGTAGCTAGTGTCGAAAATCCTGCCAACGTCGGGAATCGAAATTTAGGGCCTCCGGACAGAGGTTCTGCAGTGACGTCAATTGATACCCTAAGCCCTTAAAGACATGTACACAACGAAGGAAGCATTGGCTGGAACAACGTTGTAAGTGAAAATTATACGAAAAGCGAGAATTCGGTTAAACAATGTTTAATGTACTCTTCTTCGTCACTGGAAAATATTTCTTTTAAAAAAACGTTCAAAAGGGTTCTGGTTAAGTGCGAAACGTGTTCGGAAAATATTGGCTACCCTGTAACAACGTTGTATGTAAATAAAATGGAGGGCGCTAGATCTGTTGGGTCCTCATCTTGTGCCCAAATGTATGAAAATCGTGGCAAAAAGAGAAGAAATGTGACTAAATAGAAACAATGGCAAGAAAAGTACAGGGATGAAGGTAGACTATCCTAAGTTCCAGAAACATTCCAAAACCTGCTTTGCCCGACCAAATACCCGTAAACATTTGTGTGTGTGTGTGTGTGTGTGTGTGTGTGTGTGTGTAGAACACTTATATTCTTGCATATTACGCTTATTTAGTGCATGTATAAGATTTTAGCAACAAAAATTAGTAATTTTACTTCGAGAATATATTAATTTTAAAATAATTTAATGAGTGTACTTTTACCCGTTTTTGAAATATTTTGATTCGGTGCTGCTGCAGGCAAATAGTAAAAGCAATTTGCGTTAGTCTATCACATGATACATTTGTTCTCCGCTGACTTATTGGCAAACTAGTGGTGCAAGAACAGCACATACTTTCACGCATTTTTTTAAATTTGCAAACATTTTCGAAAATTCAGAGTTCAACGAAAATGAGACCTGCGCCATTATTTTACGCATCCCTTCTTTTCCCCTTGGGAAAAATATTTTAAAAATTGAAGCGGTTTTTGGAAAAAAATAGTAATTATTTACATTATTTCGGGCCAAATCACAACAAAGCTACTCATATTTTCGAAAAATTGAACGTGAAGGGAATTTATTTAAAGATCCGGCTTTAAGGAACAAATCTGTATCTTCAGAAGACTTCGAAAAAATTGCACTTTTGCAATTTTCAAAAAAACTGGGATTTCAACGAACGTGAGACCTGCTCTTAAGCGTCCTTCACGCTATTCAAAGACAAAGTTTGATCAAAATATTTGGTTCCATTTTTGAGAAAATTTTGAAAATTCACGTAAAGTAGCCTCAAAAATCAAAATATCCGTTTGAAACTCCCAAAGTCTCATTTTTAGTCAGATAAATTGGGGAATATCCATTTTGAAGAAAATCAGCTGAACGGTTTAAGCTCTAACGTTGATCACAGACGGAATGTCGGACGAACGTTTTGCCGTCAATCAATTTTTCGGTATCAGGACCCATAAAACATGGGTTCTGGCTACACCACGTGTTAGAAGAATTTTCTTTTGTATTTAGCAACAGAATTTATCCACTTTTTCGTTACCAGGGCCTAGAAAATGAGAGTTTTTCTGCCGAAAATCACCCTTTTCCGCCGCATGATTACATAACTTTCTCTTCTTAAGAAGAACCTTCGTAACGGCGAGAAAGTAAAAAAAATGAATTATTTCTTTTGTGGTAAAATCTAATTTGTAATGTAATTCCTAAAAATGTAATTTATAATGTAATTTAACTGCCGAAAACTTGTAACTTTTTTGCTCTAGCATTTGTTGATTGCTGTAATTTGCGTTTTTTGTTTGAACAGGTGAGGAAGTGCCTAGTGCCTTTCTGTTTAAAACTTAAGATCAGGATGCAAAAACTCGACTTAGAACTTAGGAATATGTCAACAGTACCTGAAACAACGAACGCAGACACAGTGCCAAATATCGAAATGGCTGAAGAGCAGGAACCAGATAAAAATACCAAAACGACTGTTCCTGAAAGAATTGACGTGTTTGAAGTTTTGCCAGATAGTACGACAGAAGAAGACAGAACACAGGCATCAAAAAAAGCGAACACTTTACCTATTTGTGGAAATTCTTTATGTAAGACAACAATAAATTAAGAAAAATAAATTCAGAGCTTATATTTTGTAATAATTAATGAACCAAAAGGCGTTCAAAGATTGTTATTCAGAGGACACTTAAAAATTAGAAGCTTGAATGGTGTGAGCATACGATGTGTTTTGTTTCTGCATTAAATAAAATAAATTATTTTTCCGTTTCCTTCAGGATTCGGTCTGAATAAAATTTCTAAGGGATGGTTAGCTATCGAGATACAAAAGGAGATAAGGCTCTGTTATCCAATGGGAAGCTTCAATTTCTGGCGGTGTGGTATCAGAGTTGCCAAGTATCACTGAACATGTGACAGCTCCTCCGTGGGCTAAGTCAATAGTAGTTGAAAGACACCCCGCGCATCACTCCTATTGTATATTAATAGCGTATAGATATTAATAACTCCTTGGGTTAAGCACACGATGGAAAAAGATGGGTGAGCTATTGTGCGTCTTAACCGATTCAGGCCCCAGTTTGCGTCACAATATCAGTGAGAATTTTAAATGCAGCCAGATACCAATTCCTTGTTACAAGTTACCAATTCCTTGTTTAAACAGCAGTTACAAGATACCAATTCCCTGTTCAAACAGCATTTTTTTTTTATATGAAGCATTTCTTTTAAATTGCATATTGAACCCCATCCTGTTGTTCTTGATTGGTCACCGTTGCAATGTGTCACTTTATGACACTTTCAAAATGTTTCTCAACACGTCTCGCTCTCCATGCAACATGGCGGCCAGCGTCTAGTGTGGCTTTTCAAACGAAGAGCCCGTGCTGTGGTCACGTGGTTCGTGACGCACACTGGTGCTGCGCAGAACGAGCAAAAATCGAGGCGCCAGAGTAGCTCACCCATCTCTCTCCAGCAGGGTTATGCAGGCATGCTAAACAGTCTTTATTAAGGTCCGATTAAATTAAGAATGTGATTGACAGTTCTGTGTGACGTCAGGACGCCTCTCCCGTTTCCATGGCAGCTGCCAACCAGAGAGACAAAACGTGACGTGTCAGGTCGCTCAGTTGCCACTGCCGAACACGGGGAACATTTGAGCATCGCACAGTGACTTCCCTGCCGCCGCGCCGCCCGCGTTTTTGCCTATGCTGCGCGCGCAGTGTGTACTGTGTTGTGATGAGTTGCGTTGAGGTTTTGTCGGTTGACTTTTGTCGTATTTTTTACACTTTTACACGTATTTTTTGAAGTGTTTGTTTGCGTGTCCCGGTAACACGTGCTCAGTGGTTTGCGACCTGGCAACGTCGCTCCCCTCCACTCACAAATGTCAATCACCTTCTTAATTTAATCGGACCTTAGTTAATCATTCTTGCTTACGGTCTGCCCGCTCTTTGAACAGGCAAGAATATTTGTTAAACGTCCTAACCTAAACGTGGGATGCAATTATTTCACTTAATTAAACAGTTTATAAAATCACGGTACTTTCGATTCAGGCGGTTGAATTTTACTCTAATAATTTGAAATCTGATCATTTCATGTTAATCGATCATTTCTTTGCTTTAGCATGAGAAATGATAAATAATTCAGATACATTTCGGGCAATAACGTCAATTGACTTCTCTAAAAGCCTGTCATTGTCGAGATACTCGTAATACAGGTATTAATCGCGCAACTTTTCTTGAACGATGACCTTGCTTTCCCTCTCTCTAGCACAATAAACAGTTAAAACAAAAGCTCTCTGCGAGCACTGATGACAACATTCCAAACTCATCTTCACTGGCGCGAAATAGAAACTATTTTCAGTTGAAGAAAGAACTTCTATCCGTGATTTTCTCAAAAAAATCCAAAGAAATGACTGAAGCAGGTGAAGATCCATCATGGGATATACCTCGAATTCTTGTGAAAATTACAATGCAAATTGTTCAGAAAGTTGCGAAGGCATGTCTGATTCTCCAGAGATTGGCATTGCTTCATAAAATCTAGTGGCCGGTTTTGTAACTAATACCCCCACTCTACCCGCACGTCTTCCATCCATCATTCAAGAAATGTTGCGCGAGTAATACTATTAGTATCCAGTGACGTATCGCCACCATGGAGCAATTTGCACAACCCTTATTTTTAAATCTCGTGACAGTTGCTCTGGAAGCAGTGCCTGCAAACTCTAGTAAGCTTGTTACTTTGCCCACGATCTTGGTTATAGTGTCCTGGTGCGTTATCTATGATTCCGTTAGTGATCTCAATATTAAAACCGGATGCACAACTTCCTATGTTTTGGAGGGCTGAAAATCGGGACTTTTTTGTTAGGTTGGCTGCGATGAACATTACCTAAACTTAAGAGTTTGCATCTTGTGTTGTTACTGCTGCCAAAAATTATCTCTGGCAACGAAATTCAGAAAAGAATCAAAATCGTTTCATTAAGACACCCTTACATGGACGTGAGCTAGGTATTTCCAGTCGGCCATGAAACATGAACAAAAACGTACATCACAGATTACGTACCCTCTATCAACTACATATAAACAATGAATGAATATAATAACTAAATTGGTGAAGTATACGTTAAGCTAGCTGACTAATGGAACAACATAAAATATTTAACATGAATAAATTGAATGTCTTGCATGAAAAACATTTGTTCTTAGCATTACAAATGTAAAAAATGTGTTTCCCTGTTCCAAAATACATTTTAGAACAAGTAAACACATTTGCGTACACGCCAGCACAACTGTGTCAGAAGTGAAGTTTTTTACTTTCCAATGTTTCTACCTGTATTCTTTCTAATACTGTCGTAACTTTTCCTGGGAAGTAATGTTTTAATGACTTTGTGAACTTTGAAATTTAATCCGGAATAAGTTCATTTGTCTTCAATTGACACATTTCTTAATCTTGTAAGTCACTAAGTGATCATACGTACATACAGCATGACTCACAAAAATAGGTATTTTTCAAACGCAATACGACCCTGGCGGCCGCTCCTCTAGAGCAGCGCCCTTCCCAGACATAAATCTCAGAAAAAGTTGCAGAAAGTATTAAAGTTTCAATAAAACAACTCGTTTAAATTGCGACCAACGCAATTTTAGTGCACGAATTTACTTTTAAGTGCCCGATTCTGCCCAAGATGTTTATGGAATGTGTAGCATCGTGGGCTATCGGGAGTCCGTCCGTAGTTGCTGCATTGGAGGCAATGGAAGCTTGAAGCTTGAAGAGCGGGGGTTTCTGGGAGAAGGGTGGGGGTAGAGCACTTCTAGTAGGATTTTGTTTGGCAGAGTCCGCGGTTGTTTACTAACCTAAGCATGCCGGACCTTTCTTCTGATTTCATAAATTACTGTTTTGCTTGCTGGACATAATTTTACAAAATCTTTTATTTTCGCGTGAGCACAATTGTATCGTCCGTTATCAAAGTAAAAGTTGTCTTACAGAAGCATTAAAATCCAGATACGGGCAAATCGGTTGTACGTTACATACCGTAGTTTTCCTCGTTCAAGAAATATTTTGAAGAGGAAAAATAATATACGTAATAATACACTAATTATTAGATCCTAATTCGCAACCCACTGGCCGCCACTGGGTGCGACGCCATCAAATATATGCCTCGAATGGTAAAGATGAGCTTGAATTTCTCAAAATTTAAATTATTCTTAAATGCAAACAAAAAATATTGAACGTAATACGTGCATAAAGGGGTATAATTGCACTTGCCTTCGAAGTCGCTCCTACCGTCGCTAGTAATCTCGACCACACCACTCACACCACTCTTGCAATTACACCCCTCTGTATCCACTCGTTTCGTTCATTACTGTGATGCAAGTAGTGTTATTTTCATTAACTAATGTAATTAATGTAACTAATGTAAGTTAATGTAGCTTCACAACGCGGGCTCTTTTGGATGAGCTCCAGATGTGCCCCTTCCAGAAGAAGTGGAATTTCGTTCACAATTGTATAAAATAATGCCTGGAATTCTTTTGCCCAAACAGTTCAGGAGAGAGAAAAATTCTAGTTTTTAAATGTATTCAGCCTCACTTGCAGATACTATCTATTATTCATCTATGCATAGAAAAAGACAGGTAAGGTTTCTGGAGTCCTTGAAAACGTGCGCAGGTTAAATTTCTCTTGCAAAAGTCACATACATATTTCAGTTTTTTTTACGATAAATTTGGTCTTGTCGGACCCATAAAAATAATCTGCACTTTAAAGTGAAAACTCCCTCCTATTGAAACCCACCATTCAACGTTTCTGATAGCGCGTGTTAGGGAGCGGGTGTGTCTTCCAAACAGGCAATATTGCGCTGAGTTACAGGGTGATAATCTCTGAATGCACTGAACCAGTAAAACTTTTCTGCTACTTTTGAGGGTCAGAAGTACTGTATGCTATTATTTACAACCATAAACCTTAATATATTAACAAAATAGATACTTTTATGAACTTTTTTTCGCCTAGCACTGCATTACAGATTCAAGAGTGCGTCAATGCAACAGTTTAGTTGTCCGCCACCAGAGGATGACGACTGAGATTTATTATTGAGTTCATCAATGCACAGAACTGCGTATCTATAAAATAGAAGAGGATTGCTTATTTATTTACATTCAATTATCTAATATGAAATGTTCATATTTAAGAATGATTCTGACCGTTTTCTTCACTACAATTATAAAGGCAACTTGGATATTCATTTTAATTGCATTTAGGCGTGAATATATTAAGTGTATTAGGCGTGAATGTACTAAGAAATTTAAAATTATTGGAAAAACGTAATTTTTCTGCAGGATTTGCTTGATTTTGTTATAAAAACGTATTAAATGCACACGTGTGTTCGTCATGAAATAGTTATTAGTTTAGTTGTAATAAATTAAACATGATTATTACGTATTTCCGAGTTGCACGAGCGCAAACTGAAACCTATTATGAATGATTTACGTGTTATATTAAAACTGTGAAGGATGATTTTTGTAGAGAAGTGTTTTATTATAGTGGAGAGTGAAAGCAAGCCTCTGGGTGGCGAAGGAATGATTATATTCTATTAGGAACTATTATAAACTAGTATATTGTATTATACTGATGAAAGCTTGGCAAGAAGATGTATAATTGAAGTAAAAGGGTAATGGGAAATGGGTATTTGAAGGAAATGAACGTGTCAAGGCGGTCTTTCAAGGTAGTTTGAAATAGAACAAACGGAGTTGTTTTAGTTAATAGAACTTTTGTCAAACCTGGATCCACTGTGTGATCTCGGAGTTTTGGAAATATTATAACTGTCAAAGTGGTTAATTGCACTTTTCCGTCGCCCACTATTTATCAAAAAACTTAGATAATTTTTGTTGCACATTAGTGTCATTCAGATGTTACATTGCATCCTAAATATTGGACGCTTGATACTAGTTCGAACAATGGTACAACTCTTAATATAAACATGGAATGTTAGAGAGAGAGAGAGAGAGAGAGAGAGAGAGAGAGACAACTGATTAAAGCATTTGCAAAGAATGAATAACGAGAGATTGTCCAAGCAGGCCTATTACTATTTCCCAAAAGGAAAAAGAGAAGTGGGTAGACTAAAGAAGAGATGGTCTTCTCTAGACAACTTTGCGAGAAGAAGCTAGATCAGCCTAATTCATGCTGCTGCTGCTGCTGCTGCTGCTGCTGCTGATGATGATGATGATGATGAAATGAAGTTTTTTGTTGTGGGAAAAGAATGGGAAACATAAATGGACGGGAAATGTTTGGGGATTTTTTGGGGAAATTATTTGCATCCGGAGTCGAGATAGAATTTTATTCTCTCAATTATTATAAATAAAAAGAAACAATAGACGTTATTCACTCTCATTTTTGTGAGTCCAAAAGAGAAAAATAAGCGACTGGCATAGAGAAAGAAAAAAATATGAGAAAAACGAAGATAGGATACGGCTTCGAGAAGCTCATAGGACGATGATTGGTTGATTTGAATTAAAAGTGGCAGCCAATGGGATCGTCAGGGATCGCTCGTGTCGGAGAATATCTTTCGTTTCAAAGTTGGGGAATTTTAATTGGGGAGGTTATTTGGGGAAATTCCGTTGTAGTGGTGGGGAAAGAGCTCCAAACACATCTGGCAACCCTGGTTCTAGATGCAGAGAGTAACGCAACTTCAACGGCCGCCGACATTAAGGAGATTTTGCGCCAGGCGTACGGAGACATTCTTAAACTCCATTGGTCACGTGACTAATACGTTTATACGGTCGTAATGAACAACCCACAATGAATGTATCTACGCGCTTCATTGTAAATCAAACCCAAAGATAAAAGATCCGTTTACATTTCTATGGGACTCGTATGCTACCAGATCGATCGGGGAATGTCAATGTAGGTGGGTATCCTATATACGGTTTAGGCGCTAGTTTTATTCACAGACGTTTCGAAAAAACTCACTTTCGTGGTATCAAGGATCCCAAAAATATTTTATTAATACTAATTATGATAATCATTATAACGAGGGTTTCCTGCATTCTTCCAACCTTTCAAGAATAAAACGTTACAAGGGGTTAGATCTAGATGGCCATAACTCTTCACCAATTATTCGATCGTCCTATGCATTAATAGTGACTATAGTGTTCAAAAATTCACGGATGGCACAGCTCCATCGAACGAATGTTTTATGAAGAATGATTCTCTGTTACAATTTCATCGCACTTCATCAATTCTAACGCTTTCGCGACACTGGGTTATGGGGATCACAGCTTCTCGAATTCATGCAATTACGCGATCATCACTGCGTGCATTAATAGTGAATATGGTGCTTAAAAATTCATGGATGGCACAGCTACATCCAACGAATGTTTCATGATGAAATATTCTCTGTTACAAAGACAATTTCATCGCAAATAATCAGTTCTTACGCTTTCGCGACACTGGGTTATGGGGATCACAGCTTCTCGAATTCATGCAATTACGCGATCGTCACTGCGTGCATTAATAGTGAATACGGTGCTTAAAAATTCATGGATGGCACAGCTACATCCAACGAATGTTTCATGATGAAATATTATGTTACAAAGACAATTTCATCGCACTTCATCAATTCTAACGCTTTCGCGACACTGGGTTATGGGGATCACAGCTTCTCGAATTCATGCAATTACGCGATCGTCACTGCGTGCATTAATAGTGAATACGGTGCTTAAAAATTCATGGATGGCACAGCTACATCCAACGAATGTTTCATGATGAAATATTCTGTTACAAAGACAATTTCATCGCACTTCATCAATTCTAACGCTTTCGCGACACTGGGTTATGGGGTTCACAGCTTCTCGAATTCATGCAATTACGCGATCGTCACTGCGTGCATTAATAGTGAATACGGTGCTTAAAAATTCATGGATGGCACAGCTACATCCAACGAATGTTTCATGATGAAATATTCTCTGTTACAAAGACAATTTCATCTCACATAATCAGTTCTTACGCTTTTGGGACGTTGGGTTATGGGAGTAACGGCTTTTCGAATGACACGCCGGCCGTGAATCACGGACGCCAGGTTGCAGGTTCCTGACCGTGTGTTTGGAAAAGTGCAATATTAATCCGAATTTTTAAAACTGATACAGAAATTCTCAACAAAAATGAATCGGCTACAGACAACGGCCGGTGCACCTAAATAGCCGCTAGTCCAATGTTCCATCCAAATATTCAGCTAGCCAAATTTTCAAAAACAATTGTAAGTAAAAAACGTAGTGGCTGATTATACTGATTATTAATGAGATGCAATAAACACTTTCATTAGCTGTCATCATCGTCGAAATAATATCCCAAATAAATGGAAATCAGTAATTATAATTTGTAAAATAAGGGAAAGGGAAAATCGCCATGAAGTGTGGAAATAAAGCTTACTATTACGAGCTTCAAAGCTCATTATCACGAATACTAGGTTCTGACTATTACAAGTGAAAGCTTTATGACGAAGAATTAACGAATCTTAGTTCCGCAGAATGACTTGTGCCTAGAAAATGTCTTACAAACCGTAATCTCGAGAACCATTACATTGAGTCGTTTCACTTTAACGACAATGAGCGCTGCATCTGGTTGGATTATGGAGAGAGTACATTAAAAAACACACGATTCATCACTCTTGAAAGACTCCACTTCATTTGCAAGACGTGTGTTGCAGCTATCGCAATAATCTCTCGTGATTTCATTAGCCGTGATGGCAGGAACCGCATGCCACTTTTACGAAAGCGAGAGCGCGCATTCTCCTAGGAAAAGCGAACGCGTCACGCACGCTTTACTCCTTGGAAACAAAACAATGTTAGGGTTGAGAGGGAAGTCGCACCGAATTCTTGAAATGTAAATTTTAGCTTTTGACACTTTTGATCATTACAAGGCACTTCAATACTCTCACGTCGTTCAGTCGTAAATTTTAAAAAGAGTCCCTAATCTCTGCTCTGTTAAAGAATAAAAATAAGCAGGCATTGCCATGATAATTTATTACTCGTTCACTTTACATTTGCAGACGGAGCGCAGCGATCTGTTTACATGAGGTCACCGCCGACCGAATGAGAAACGCGCGTCTGCAGTATATACTGACTGTTTAATATGATATAGATGGCGGTGAGCAGCACACAGAACCCCGGCGGGGCAAGAACATAACCATTAAGCAGTAGATAAGTGCAAAGAAAAATTAAAAATATTGTACGTGAATGTTGTGAACAGCGTGTGGTGTGATCTATTTTATTGTGTATTACCTTAATTATGTAAGGGCGCGACTCCAGCTCACTGTCAGAAAGGCATAATTCGTCAGCTGTGTCCGTAGCGCTTGTGCTGCCTTCGGAGACAGCGGATTGGTCAGATACTGATTGACATCGAGACCATTCGTGTATTGTCGGTTGTATGTTCGGGCCTTCACTTTCAAAAAAACATTAGTTCCTAATTCTGCCGTCTGCAAATGTAAAGTGAACGAGTAATAACTACAATCAAATTTATGGAGTCAAATTTACATGTGTCCGGAGAGGAAACGTCGAAACTTCATACTCATTTGGTCTTAGCTCCCGAATAGTCTCCTGGACGATGTAAATGAGGGGTGAGGAGAGGGACAAGGAAGAGGAAGTAAAGTTAGATATCGGTTCGTCACCCATTTGTTAAGGTACTGCTCCGACATTCGCCTGGTGTTGATCGGAGAAAACCACGGAATACTACCGATCAGAGCAGCCGGCCGATAGAATTCTCCTCCTGACAGCGTCAGAACTCGATCTAGCTAGTGTCGAAAATCCTGCCTCTCTTGGGACTCGAACCCTAGGACCTCCCAATGAAGAGGCACTGCAGGGACATCAGTTGATGCCTTGAGCCACCTTCGCCGGTCAGGACTTTTATTGTTTGAGAAGTAGAAATTGCATCGCACTGGGTCCCAACTCTGAACAATTCTGACAACCTGTGCTAGGAAGTGTAAGTTTAGATCAAAAATGTAATACAAGGTATAAGAATATAATAGAAGATGCAAAAGATTGTATTTTATTTAGCCCAGAAGAGAGATCATTCTAGATTTGAACAATGTCAATGTTAAATATAACCATACAGGCTATATTTGTAAACAAGTCTTTCACAACCCAAACTTAATTTTTGTTTATGATTATTTATGTAATGAATGTTGTAATACACTGAATGAGTATCTACACGTACGTGATAATATTCTTAAAGGTATCAGAGTAATAAACATAGATACTATTGGGTTAGGTTATTCAATAATAATAATAATAATAATAATATTTATTTATTCATTCATTTACGTCAAAAACAGTTAAAAACTGCGTATGACGAGCTATGGGGAGAAGTGAATTTTTGAACGTTTTCATAATTCTGTGGTCTCTATCCTAAACCATATTCTAGTCGAATTTTGAATACAGAAAAGAGAGTTTTTTTTCGAGTTTTGTTGACAAAATATTCGCTCCTATATAATAAAATATATTTTCAAAGGTAAAGTAGCTATAAATTCCTGCCCTGAACGCTCATGTTCTTCATGAAAGAATAATACTTTTTGCCGCGATAATATGAAAAACGATAATTTGAATAACTATATTTCCCACTGAAATTCAGAAGACGTGCACAAATAATGAAGTTACATTTATGTCCAGAAGCAAAACAAGGGACCATCTCAGCATTTGCTCAAGGATCAGGGAAACTGGACGAAAAACCTGATCGAGATCAAGAGCCATCAACCCAGAAACTGTGGTACAATACTTGTTACAGGTTCTTTAGAATTATACAGTCCAAATGATAAATAATTACATTAACTATCATTGTTAAAATTAATTCTACTTTCCTTTATATAATTATAATAATAATAATAATTTATATAATAATTAATAATAATAAATATAATAACGTTAATCATAATAAAATTCTGCGACTGTTACCATTGGCGTATTATATTTCTTCTCGTCGAATGTTACTTAGTACTCAATAATCTGTCAAATTGTGCATTGTGTATATTATTTTTATAAAAAATATGGAGAAAATGAAAACCTTTGAGTAACTACAGCATGACGATTTGTTGAATTTAATCCAAGTCTTTATAACGGTGTGATAATTCATTGCAGTTACTTCAGAATGTACTCTTATTTCTTTTCTGTTACGTCAGAAGACAAAACGGTCATTATAATTTTAATGTGGATAAAAAAGGGGGTTTATTTCGCTTCACTGGCTTTTTCCTAACATCTCAGAAAATGTTATGCAAATGATCCTTGTCATAACGCAGGAATATGATGAAGAAATTTCTCGATAAAAATACAGAAAAAAATCTGCAACTACTCTTACATCTGCAGTTGTGAAACAAGAAGCATTAAAACAGGTGGTCGGAAGAAATGAAAGAGCAATGAAAGATGAAAACTAACATTTCTAAATTAATTATATTTGCCATTACAACACATTTGCATGTTTGATAAATTTGCTTAAAGAGACGAATGGCTATCATACCAAATCGACAAACAGTAAAGGAAAGTTAGTTTGTTTGTACTTGGCACGTCAGCCCGTGTACGGGCCATGGCTTATCAGCAGCGTCCCGGCCTCGCGGCCGTGGCTTAAGGGGTATGTGTGGTTAGCACGAAAAGTTCCCCATGCCGTATTCTGGTCTTCTCAACCTCAGAAGTGAATTTTCTCGCCGCTACACAGCAGCATGTACTAGAATATTGCAAGGAAAACGCACTTTATAATCTTGCCCGTCCGGGAACGAACCCGTTGTCACGTCATGGAAAGCGAGCATGCTGACCAATGAGTTAAACCGCCAGGGCGGAAAGGAAAGTTGTGAATAAAATTCAAGAACACAGACCGGTTAAAATATGTTACATCAACATTTAAAATAGCATAATTATCACGTACTTTGAGTATAAAGACTTAACAAAGAGAATAGTTATTTGTGTACCTAAAGCGTTAAGTACTAAATGTTTTTGCGTTAAGTGTAATTCTCAAACTCGAGGGCTTCTGGTCCGAGAATTCGAAACATATTTAAATTTGTTTTTTTTGTATCAAAAATGAAAAGACGCATTGTAATTATTATCAATTGTAAATACGGCTTCAGATAAACGAAACAATGCGTTAATGTAATAATTACTATTGCATATGCGTAGTTGGACCAGTTTATTCGTATAAAATTGGGGATTTGTCCTGATGTGAGTTAAAAAATAAATACAACGGAGAAAACATGAATACTGTCAAGTTCCTGCGAAAATTCTCGAAAAAGCTAGTTTTGACAGTTCGTTTTCAGTAAAGACTCGATAAATATATGAAAAGGAATGTGATGTACTTAAAGAGTCGGATGGAAAATATACTGCATTCCGTAAATGAGATGGTATTTCTATGTGAATTGCGGCTATTACAAAAAGCTATTTTGTAGATTCCATTACATTAAAAATATTTCTAGAATGTTAGTCTACGTCTTCTATTACTATCAGTTGTGTACTACTAAAGAAGCATCTTACTGTATATGAATTACTGTGAATTACTATATATTATACTGAATTTGTAAACCTCAATTAATCAATTAATGTATGAATTAATGTTATAATAGTTATTTATGTATCAAGGGCGTTAAGTAGATGTTTTTGCCCCGAGGGCGACTTCCAAACCCGAGGGCCTCTGGCCCGAGGGGTTGGAAGTCGCCTGAGGGGCAAAAACATCTAGTAACGCCCGTGGTGCATACAAAACTTTATGGTTTACTAGTTCGTTGCTGAATAAAACAAGAATTCGAAACATTTTATAATATTTCTTGCGTCTAAAGTGAAAAGACGCATTGTAACAGTCATTTGTCAATATGACGTCAGATAAACAAAACAGAGTGTATATCTAATTTCTATTGCATAATCGTTATTGGACTGATTTGTTCGTACAAAATGAAAGAATATTGTGAAGTTCCTGTTGAAATTCTCGCAAAAGCTAACAAAACTATGGACAGTGGTTTCCATTAAAATCTTGAGAAATATATAAAACTCTTTATGGTGTATTTGAGATTTACCAGCGTGAATAACAGTGTAAATTGCGCTGATGAAACGGCACTTTTAGGTTATTAGCGCCTATTGTCAAACGTTATTTAGAATATGTCAAAACACCAAAAAATAACATTTCGAGGATGTTAGCCGATGTGCCTTATATATCTTATTACTATTACGAGTACCGCCACTAAAGAAGAATATAATTATGTCACTAAAAAAGATGGTACGTAACAGTGAAATGCGAGTGAATGATGGCAATTATAAGTTCACGGAAACATTTCAAAATTTCAATTTTCATATCAAATAAGCAAAATAAGGTTTATAACAATTTATTTTATTTATTTAAGCATTATGCCATTTATTTATTGTATTTGCTTGCATCTTAACTTTACAAAATCGAATTCATAACTAAGTTATGTGTGTTGTGTTGGTATAAGAGCGGGCCATAAAGTATTCAAAAGGCCCTAGGGCATAAAGAAGCGAAAAGGCCCGCAAGGGTATTAAGTATACCGTTACGTGTTTTGTTTGAGGTCTGTAAACACACAGCAATGAACTAGTAAACCATAATGTATTTTTTCTGAGTCGCTAATGACACAGTTGTCGATGCGACGTTAAATAAACAAACAAACAAAGAAGCATCTTCGTTTATGAAATAAAATGTAATACCTATGTGTAGGTAAAAAAGGAAAATGTAACGAGTGTCATACATCTTTAGTTTACATAAACTAAATTCATACCTATTTATAGAGAGGACATTTACTAAACGTCATATGGCATTCAATTTTGTTACTTATGCCATAAGGTAAATAAATTTAATCACATTGTTTTAATAAAAAAATCTGTGTGATGTTTAAAGCAGAATATGCTCAATTTTAAGCAACTCTTTAAGCTATCTTCTTCGTAATTTTATGAAACAGATTTTAACGATTTGCATAACTTGGAAACTGTATCGAAAAAGATTAAAATGGAGAAGGCATTAACTAATAGCCAACGGTGGCGTGACGGTCAAGTGCAGCGAGTTGTTAAGAGACAAGTTCAGGCTAATTAAAAATAAATAAAATGATTGAATGGTTACATTACGCAATGGGTTGACTATTATTACTCATAAAATTTATGAGTAATAATGAAGTTTCCAAGAAAAGCACTAAATATCTGTTACGAAAATTCGAATGCAGGATTTTACAGAACGAAGGACATAATTTATGTTCGGCGACTGGCAGAAGAGGTTTAAACGAAGTTTCTGTTTCAAAAATATAATGTGTGTGTTCGTGAGTGCCAACAGGAAGATTTTTGTTTTCCAAAAATAGATTTTACCAAAACTTATGAATTTTTTTAAATAAAATTTTCACTTCGATTTTCATTTCCGATGATGATAATAATAATATTAGTTGTAATAATAATGATAATAATAATGTTCTTTTTACTAAACCTTCGGAGACTCTTAAAAATTAAACATGGGAATTTAGATGCTTTTGTCCTTTTCTTAACACTATCGTAAATGGGACGGTATCAAGCAACCATTGTATAAGTTTAAACATATAAAAATTACAGTTCTTTAGTAAAAGTATTGCTTTCGCTGTTGATTTACATCATTAGATGTCAACGAGGCTCCGGCACCCAGGTTTGTTTTAGCTTATTTTGTTACAGTAGTCTAATTTCTTCTCCTTCTGCTTTACTTTTCTATCTTCTTTAGCTTCCAAGTTCCCCAAATCACTCTCCACTCATTTTATCTTCATCTAAGCCTACCTTTTCCCCCTACAGACCATGCTCCATACGTATATCTTCCTAAAACATCACATCACATTGGGAAAATGCACCTTACTTAGTTATTGACCTCATCTTCCTTCATTTTTTTTTGTGCTTCAAGTGTTATTCCTTGCACTCATTTTAGGTCTTTTCCGATTTATAAATATAACTAATTGCAATGCCCAGCATTGTTCTTGTATTTCTTTCAACCATCTACGAGAACAGAGACAGGAAGTTATCTTGATTTTTATCCTTCTCCCGTTACTTGTAGAAACCGTCATACTAACACTGACAACAACATACCGGCCTTAACAATGTACAAGTTACAATGTAACAACAAAGTACAAGTAACAATGTAAAAACGTACTGGCCTTAACAATGCCTTGCACCACATGAATAGCGTCGCGGAAAGGAACAAAATGCGTGGCATCTATCAACAGTAAATGGAATCCTACAATCGGGTAACCAGTTAGTATCCATGTTTCCATCCTTCACTCACAGTCAGATTGAAAATGGAATTTTCCATTTCCAATGCAGCGAATACCATAAACCCCACGCCTCTACCAACAATTATCACGGTCAAATCTCTTCTGGGCTATAAACAGGGACAAGTGGTCATTCGATACGTCTCTGTTTACAACTGCAGAACCGACCATTTTTTCGGGTCCTTCCAGGACATTCGAAGGGGACTATCAAAAAACAATGTGTTTTGATGTGTTTTAGACCCTTCAAATGCGATTGGAGGAATTAAAGCTTCTACAAACGTTATCAATAGCTTTCGACAAGACTCTTCATTTTCCGCCATCTTTGGAACATTCAGGAATAATTCTTTGAAAAGGGATTTCTATGGGGGAGTGGAAATCAGCCATCTACAGTAGTGAGGCGTTGTGAATAACTTATTCTGCATTTCCGACGTACAATGAATCGTTACGACTTGACTCATCAGTTTGATGATATTTAAACCTACAACTATAATGCAACAAAAAAGTATTTATTTTTTACTGATACGTTATTGCATATTATTGCCTTCGATACAGAGTTCGATATACACTGTATAATTTACCTAGATCGAGAGGATTATGGTTGCGAGGGAAACATGAAAACAGTTGAATGATGCTTACATGTTCTCTTACGGAGGGAATTATCAGAGCGACCAAAAGCACTAAGGCCCTCCGGATTTTTGACGTCATTCGATCATTAGAACTATCTTAACGCCCTTCGTGCATAAATATTTTATTAATTCTTTATCGTGTTGTTTTTCATACCCGAAAATGAAGGAGCCAGGCAATAGGATTATGTTTTAAATTCATTTTTATTCCAACTCGAAGAGCACAAATAAAAATTGTTTACATGAAAATACACTCCGAGCCCCGTCACGCCATGCCACACTGCACTGCACACACTGTCACTTTTCCGCCGCTCACCATACACTCACCATTAACTCACTCACCGAGCTCTTGAAGGAAATATCCAAGAACCAGAGGTGGAACGTATCTACATTTTTAATTTACAACTTTTCCCCTTTCGGAGTTTCAGTAGGATTCGCTTAATCGTATTTAATTGTCACCTTGTTGGAAAGCTATTACCTCGGAGAATATGTTCCGCAGTCGTATAGAATCCAAATTGTGACCTTGTTACTAAGTATCAATGCGTTTTTAATAATTAAATTTGTTCATCCCGGTCGGGCCGACCAATTCTTTAAACAAATTTAATTCTTTATCGTATTTTAATTTTTGCTACATAGCATCCGCGCACTTTCTCACCTGCGTAGTAAGCGATCTGCAAAGGCCAAGGTTTTGCGTTGCTCCAATCGGCCACAATCTCGACATTGGAATCGGGTGGAAACTCGGCATAGTCACTACCAGACACCAACGCACGAATATTTTTTGTTTAGACCGCAGGAAACCTTGCACAACTTTCTTCGCATGAAACGTGTTCGATTTTCCCTTTCAATTCCCTATGTTTTTACACAACGATCCTAAGTGCCGCCAACATAAATTCATATTAAATTCATCTTCTAATCTCAACCCCATTAAGACTTTTTTTATAAAACGAGTTTTATGAAACGTTACACTCATCATTTCATAAACATGAAACTGAACATTTCATAAAAAATGTTCATACAAAAGAATTGAATACTTTACATGCATTTCATGCGTATTAGTTTCTCGGGGGGGAGGGTTCAGTTTACTTTGCACATTTCGACGTTACGCGATCTTTCTGGGATGAACAAGGACGCAAAAAAGCAAAAAAATCCATTTCTTTTTCGCATTCATCGACTTGTCAGTCATGCAAGGAAGGTGGCGTTCCCTCATTCCCGCAGCTACCAACATTCCTCACGTTGAGCCGCGATGCAGTGAAATGATATGTCTAAAGGAAAGCAAGTGAAAAGTAGGAAAAAAAATAAAGAAGAGAAAGAGGAATGGATAATGATACAAACTTATGAACGAATGGTGGACGGACAAATAAATGGATTACACATAATTTTGTTCAGTCAGTTGACATCATTCCTAAGCTGACCAATCGTCGTCCTTTAGGGAGAACTGTCATTCTTTTGTAGGTTCTGTCCTTGCTCGAAAAAGAGTCCTTCCAGCTGTCCTCCTTTTCGATATTTTAAAATTAATGTGCTAATCTAGTGTTAATGCGTTAATCCAGTTGATAAAGTGAGAAATCACAATTGAATGTTGATCTCGAGCTGCAACACTTGCAGTAAAATCCAATGTGAAGGATGTTGTTGTTCCGAAATTTCCAATATATTGTTAGAAAATTATATATTGACAAAAATATTCATTCAATGGAAAAGTGGGTACTCGTTTAGTTGAATAATTAAAAGAGACGTAAGTTTAATCAGTGTATTGTTGTTTGAATTAATAAAATGTTTCATTTATTTACGTTGTACTTTTTTTCTTAATTATTTTTCGTCCTCCTTTTCATTGTACCAAAATTGATCACCTTATCATTGCACCTCTTGGCATGAAACGAGTTTGACAATAAGATGACCTTCCTCAAATGCCACAACGTCACACAATTTTTATCATGAATATTGGAACAGAATTCATTGACCGTTGCACTATGTAATTAATGTTCAATCACATGACTTAACAATTAAATTATATTCTTTCACACGTTGTTTCCCATCCAACAACGCAACAAGAGTGCCGCTCATCTGCGCAGGGATGGTAGCGACTCCCGTCAACATAGTTCACTTCCACAAAAAAAGGTATGGAAAACAAAATAGAAGAAAAAGAAAGAACATACTACAAAAAAGCAAGAGATTAAATCACTTTTGTCGTCTAGATCGGAAACACAACTTGATGCGACGTTTGAGTATTCCGCTCCCGCCCCAACTTTCTCAGATCTCACAACGTTGCACAATCTTTCTAATGCATAATCAAATGGAATTCATTGAACATTGTATTTGGTCGATAAGCATAAGTCAGTACATCGTCGTCTTTCTCGGGTGACAATTAATCATGTATTCACCTGCGTAATAGTCGATCAGAACAGCAGGAACCCCGCGGTCTGCAACCATCAACATCGCTGACGTCCCCAAAAAGGTCGGCAAAAAAGAAGAAAAAGGCAAAAAGAAAGAACATAATATAAATAAGAAAGTGATTAGTATTCGTTTGCCGTCTGTTCTGTACCCTTATTTTACTGCCCTTTAACTAAAATAAATCAAAATTAAATCAAATTAAATAGAATTTGACGTGATGTTTGCTTATTTCGCACTTGCACCAACTTTCTCAAATCTCACAACGTTGCCCTATCTTCCGCGTGCATAATCAAATTCATTGAACATTGCACTTCGTCTAAGTCACGTGACTTAATTATTACATCGTCGTCTTCCTCGGGCAACAATCAATCACAAATTCACCGGCGTAGTAGTCGTGTAGGAACGGCAGGGACCCCGCGAGCTGCTACTGTCAACATTGCTGACGTGCACAAAAAGGTTGGCAAAAACGAAATAGAAGAAAATGAAAGAAAGACGGAGAAAATGTAAAACCAAAAGGAACGAAAAAGCGAGAGTGATTAAAATACGTTTTTTCTTTCAGATCTGAAACATAATTCAACTCGCTGTTCGCCTATTTCACCTCTGCGTAAACTTTCTCAGATGACAGAAACTTTCTCAAGAGTCTTGACGCAGCACAATAAAACACTAGTGTCACTCACTGGCGAAGTATCTCCAAAGCACCACACCCGTCAACATCGCCAACATTCAAGATCATTCAAGATCCGGTGGTTCACAAGAAAATTATGGACAAACGAATAAAGTGAAAAGAAACAGAACATAAAACGATGCTACTATACGATGTTTTACGTATAGTATAATTAAACTAGTGATTAAAAACAGCATTCTCATTTAGATCGGGAACATAATATAACGTGACGTTTGCACATCTCGGTATTGCACGATCATCCTCAGATGACAGTACAACGAATCACAATCTTTCGCATACTACACCCAACCACTCCCCGGCGTAGTAGTCGAGCAGGGATGACAGCATCTGGTGGAGCCGCATCCCTGGTCATCAAAGTTCAGAACCGGCGTTTCACAGAAAGGTGAGGCAAAACGAAAAATAAGAAAAAATGGGGAAAAAATGTAAAAGTGAAATGACTAAAACGTTTGCAGATTAGAACGGAACAGAACTGAAAGTGATGCTCGGATATTTCGGTGTTGCGCGAACTGCCTCAAATGACAGAACGTACAATGCGGCACACTTTTTCTCGCACAACCACCAACCACTAGTCCCCCACACCGGTGTACTAGTCATGCACGGATAGCAGCGTCACCGAGGCCCTGCTCCCGTCAATGACGTTGACATTCACCAAAATGTATGGCAAAAGGAACGAGAAGAAAAGAACAGAGAAAAGGAAAGATGAGCAGAATGTAAAGGCGAAATAATTAAAATGTTTGCCGATAAGATCGGAAACAGAACTCAAGGCTTCACCCTGAGAAAGCCTGCAATATGACAGGCGAAACGTCGACCTCTCAGCCTGCCCTATCTGTGTTGCGCCAACTTTTTTGAGATGACTTTCTGTCATATGTGTGTGTCAGAGTGTGAGATGACGGAGTCATCTCACACTCTTTCTCGCACACTAACATCGCACATTCTTTCTCGCACAACTGACGACGAGCCCCACTCACTGGCGTGGTGCTCATGCAGCGACGGCAGCATCTCCGTCGCCCTGCATCCGTCAACATGGCTGACACTCACAAACATGTTTGGAAAAACGAAAAAGAAGAAAATAACTGAAAAAAAGAACAGAACATAAAAACGGCTACGATGATATACTTACAGAAGACTCAAACGAACGTGATTAAAGCAGATTTGCCAATTAGATTGGAAACAGAACTCAACATGACGTTTGTATATTTCGATGTTGCGCGAACTCAGAAGACAGAAAGTACAACACGGCACCATCTTTCTCGCATCCCACGAGCTCCATTCACCGGCGTAGTAGTCGTGCAACGACAACAGCATCTCGACCACCCTGCACACGTCAACATCGCTGACACTCAAAAATGTACAGAAAACGAAAAAGAAGAAAAGAGCAGTAAAAAAAGAACAAAACATACAAACGGCTACGATACTGACAGAATAGAACGAGAGTGATTAAGCACATTTGCCAATTAGATCGGAAACAGAACTCAACATGACGTTTGTATATTTCGATGTTGCGCGAACTCAGATGATAGAAAGTACATGGCACCAACTTCCTCACATCCCACGAGCCCCATTCACCGGTGTAGTTGTCGGCAACGTATCTGCCGCGCCCTCAACATCGTTGACGTTGAGTGGGACAGGAGGCAAGCCGGGCGGCGCGTCGGGGGCTCCAGGAGCCAACGGCGGAGCCAGCCAGCAGCAGCCGCATGAGTGGACACGTATAACTCCGTATGTTCGTACGTATACTAGAACGCAAAGAGATATAGGCAAAGCGAAAAAGGATAAAAGCACATTGGAAAAGAAAGAATAGAATATTGAAACTACGTTTGTGGTCTAGACCGAGAACTTGCAGGATTTTTTAGGGACGTTCGCCTCTCTAGAGCAGCTGCAGGGGCAGCTCCGTCAACCAACATTGCTGACATTCACGAAAATGTACAGCAAAACGAAAAAGAAGAAACGTTTGTCGACTAAATCGGAAACAGATTGAGGCTCTTGCGTATTTCGGCGATGCGCAGATGACAAAGTTGGTGGCACACCCTTTCTCGTACAAAATATCAAACACAACCCCTACTCCCCCGCATAGTGCAAAGAAGGCAGCATCTTCGCCGAACCGCGCCCGTCAACATCGCTGACACTAACAAATATGTACGGAAAAAACGAAAAGGACGGTAGAAAAAGAACAGAACAAAATCGGCTACGATGATTTACTTATAGAATACTCAAACGAACGTGGTCAGAGCAAATTTGCCAATTAAATCTGAAACAACTTAACATGACGCTTGTATATTTGGACGTTGCGCGAACTTTCTCAGATGACAGATATTACAACACGACACTATCTTTCTCGCACACTACAAGACCCACTCACCAGCATAGTAGTCGTGCAGGGACGGCAGCATCTCCGCCGCCCCACACCCGTCAACATCGCTGACTCTCACACAAAGGAATGGCAACGCGAAAAACAAGGAGAGGACAGCGAAAATTAAAAAAAACAAACAATATATACCCACAATGATTGAAACGTTTGTCGACTAGATCGGAAGCAAGAGATTGAGACTCTTGCGGTTTTTCGGCGACGTACAAACATTCTCAGATGACATAAAGTTGGTGGCACACACTTTCTCGTACAAAATATCAACCATTTCTCCAACACTACAAACCCCACTCACCGGGGTAGTAGTCGTGCAACGACGGCTATCGGCATCTCGGCCGCACCCGAACCCATCAACATCGCTGACACTAACAAATATGTACGGAAAAACGAAAAGGACGGTAAAAAAAAGAACAACAAAAAAAACGGCTACTATGATTTACTTATAGAATACTCAAACGAACGTGGTCAGAGCAAATTTGCCAATTATATCGGAAACAGAACTCATGACGATTGTATATTTGGATGTTGCGCGAACTTTCTCAGATGACAGATATTACAACACAACACTATCTTTCTCGCACACCACCGCCCCGACTCACCGGCGTAGTAGTCGTGCAGGGACGGCAGCATCTCCGCCGCCCCCTCACCCGTCAACATCGCTGACTCTCACAAAAAGGAATGGCAACGCGAAAAACAAGGAGAGGACAGCGAAAATTTAAAAAAACAACAAAAAAACAATATATACGCACAATGATTGAAACGTTTGTCGACTAGATCGGAAGCAAGACATTGAGACTCTTGCGGTTTTTCGGCGACGTACAAATATTCTCAGATGACAAAGTTGGTGGCACACACTTTCTCGTACAAAATATCAACCATTTCTCCAACACTACAAGCCCCACTCACCGGGGTAGTAGCCGTGCAACGACGGCTATCGGCATCTCGGCCGCACCCGAACCCATCAACATCGCTGACAGTACATCGCTGACACTAACAAATATGTACGGAAAAACGAAAAGGACGGTAAAAAAAAAGAACAACAAAAAAACGGCTACTATGATTTACTTATAGAATACTCAAACGAACGTGGTCAGAGCAAATTTGCCAATTACATCGGAAACAGAACTCATGACGATTGTATATTTGGATGTTGTGCGAACTTTCTCAGATGACAGATATTACAACACGACACAATCTTTCTCGCACACCACCACCCCGACTCACCGGCGTAGTAGTCGTGCAGGGACGGCAGCATCTCGGCCGCCCCGCACCCGTCAACATCGTTGACTCTCACAAAAAGGAATGGCAACGCGAAAAGACAGAGAAATTTTTTTAAAAATCTGTATATACGCACAATGATTGACACGTTTGTCGACTAGATCGGAAACAAGAGATTGAGACTCTATTTGGGCGATGGTCATTCTCATACGACATAAAGTTGGTAGCACACACTTTCGCGTGCAAAATATCAACCAACCATCCCCACTCACCGGCGTAGTAGTCGTGCAGCGACGGCAGCATCTCGGCCGCCCCGCACCCGTCCGCGTCGCTGCCGTTGAGCGGGCCGGGCGGCAACCCCGGCGGCGCGACGGGGGCGCCGGGGGCCGGCGGCGGCGCCAGCAGCAGCAACCGCATCAGCGGGCCGCCCCGCGGGGCCAGCGGGCGCGCCACCACCCCCAAGGACGCCGCCGCTCCGCCGCCGGTGCCGTCGTCCAGGGCGAATGGGGCGGTGGTGTTGAGCGCTGCTGCTGCCATGGTGACGCGACGGCCGCGGGCGGACTGACTGAGCGGCCGGTCGCGTGGTGTGGCCGAGGAGGAAGGGAGCAGCACGGCCGCTTTCTCGCGCCGCTAGCGCCCGCGGCGGCGCCGTCCGGCGACCGGTGGCCTGGCGAGGAGAACGCTCACTCGCGGTTGTTGTTTTTTCTTTCTTTTCAAGAGGGCGGGGTGTTTAAGGAATAATCGATTGATTGATTATGTCGTGTTTCCGGGTGATGAGGTAATTAGTCCCGAGGGTGGGGGTGCATGTGTTATAATGTGGGAGGGTGCATGTGTAATCGTGTGAGGAGGTGGTGGTTTTCCACCGCTGGATGGTCACCTTCATGTCGGTTGTTTGATTGACTGTTAGTGATTCCGGGTCGCGGAGAACGCTCACTCGCGGTTGTTGTTTTTCTTTTTTTCTTTTCGGGAGGGCGGGGTGTTTAAGGAATAATCGATTGATTGATTACGTCGTGTTTCCGGGTGATGAGGTAATTAGTCCCGAGAGGGCGGAGAGTGCATGTGTTATCGTGTGAGGAGGTGGTGATTTTCCATCGCTGGATGGTCACCTTCATGTCGGTTGTTTGATTGACTATTAGTGATTCCGGGTCACGGAGAACGCTCACTCGCGGTTGTTTTTTCTTTCTTTTCGGGAGGCCGGGTGTTTAAGGAATAATCGATTGATTGATTACGTCGCGTTTCCGGGTGATGAGGTAATTAGTCCCGAGGATAGGGGGTGCATGTGTTATAATGTGAGGAGGTGGTTATCTCCCGATGGATGGTCACCTCCATGTCGGTTGTTTGATTGATTGACTATTAGTGATTCCGGGTCGCGGAGAACGCTCACTCGCGGTTGTTGTTTTTTCTTTCTTTCTTTTCGGGAGGGCGGGGTGTTTAAGGAATAATCGATTGATTGATTACGTCGTGTTTCCGGGTGATGAGGTAATTAGTCCCGAGAGGGCGGAGAGTGCATGTGTTATCGTGTGAGGAGGTGGTGATTTTCCATCGCTGGATGGTCACCTTCATGTCGGTTGTTTGATTGACTATTAGTGATTCCGGGTCACGGAGAACGCTCACTCGCGGTTGTTTTTTCTTTCTTTTCGGGAGGCCGGGTGTTTAAGGAATAATCGATTGATTGATTACGTCGCGTTTCCGGGTGATGAGGTAATTAGTCCCGAGGATAGGGGGTGCATGTGTTATAATGTGAGGAGGTGGTTATCTCCCGATGGATGGTCACCTCCATGTCGGTTGTTTGATTGATTGACTATTAGTGATTCCGGGTCGCGGAGAACGCTCACTCGCGGTTGTTGTTTTTTCTTTCTTTCTTTTCGGGAGGGCGGGGTGTTTAAGGAATAATCGATTGATTGATTACGTCGTGTTTCCGGGTGATGAGGTAATTAGTCCCGAAAGAGCGGGGTGCATATGTTATCATGTGAGGAGGTGGTGGTTTTCCACCGCTGGATGGTCACCTTCATGTTGGTTGTTTGATTGACTATTAGTGATTCCGGGTCGCGGAGAACGCTCACTCGCGGTTGTTGTTTTTTCTTTCTTTCTTTTCGGGAGGGCGGGGTGTTTAAGGAATAATCGATTGATTGATTACGTCGTGTTTCCGGATGATGAGGTAACTAGTCCCGAGGGTGGGGGGTGCATTTGTTATCATGTGAGGAGGTGGTTATCTCCCGCTGGATGGTCACCTTCATGTCGGTTGTTTGATTGATTGACGATTAGTGATTCCGGGTCGCGGAGAACGCTCACTCGCGGTTGTTGTCTTTTCTTTCTTTGCGGGAGGGCGGGGTGTTTAAGGAATAATCGATTTATTGATTACGTCGTGTTTCCGGGTGATGAGGTAATTAGTCCCGAAAGAGCGGGGTGCATATGTTATCATGTGAGGAGGTGGTGGTTTTCCACCGCTCGATGGTCACCTTCATGTTGGTTGTTTGATTGACTATTAGTGATTCCGGGTCGCGGAGAACGCTCACTCGCGGTTGTTGTTTTTTTTTCTTTGCGGGAGGGCGGGGTGTTTAAGGAATAATCGATTGATTGATTACGTCGTGTTTCCGGGTGATGAGGTAAATAGTCCCGAGAGGGGGGCAAGGGTGCATGTGTTATCGTGTGAGGAGGTGGTGATTTTCCATCGCTGGATGGTCACCTTCATGTCGGTTGTTTGATTGATTGACTATTAGTGATTCCGGGTCGCGGAGAATAGAGCTCTCAATACCCGCAGACCCGTCAACCCACCCGCCCGCCCGTCTCAGAAAAGTGCGCGTCGAACCCACCCGCATTCATACGGGTACCCGTATGATACGAGTACCCGTATTATGCGGGTGCCCGCATTATGCGGATACCCGTATCATGCGGGTACCCATATCACACGGGTCGCTCGTAGAATACGGGTCGGCCGTATAATACGGGTCGCGGGTCTGTTCAAAATGGTTATTTATGTTTAAGAAACAACGCAATTTCTTTTCAAAAGGGACCAAAAGGACGAAATGGGCGAAAATGAAATGGAAGAAAGGACTACAGAACAAAATGGTCGGAAAGGACGAAAAGAAGGCGGAAACGGAAAGGGATTTTCAGTACGACGGTACTAAAAACTGTTCAATTTGACAAGTTATAGATATTATTATGTTAATCAATGTTTATGACAGGTGGAAAATTGAAAACGTTAACTCTTGGTGAAAAAAAAGTAGACAAATTCAAGAACACGAATAAAGCAACACTTCTGTCAAGGTTGTGATAAATAAATTTAAAGTTAGAAAAACTCAAGTGTACGACATCTTTAAAACAAAAACAAATAAAGAATGAGTGGTTATACTTCGCTTTTTCTAACGTGGCTGATGACACAAAGAAATTATTAGACCCTCTGCTTTATAAAATGAATATTTTTCATTAATTCGCGATCTTCCTTCTCAACGGGTCTCGTGGCCTCAGAAATGTGCTTACCAATGTTAAAAAGATTTATTTTATAAGTCAGGAGGTGTAATAATGACCTAATGTCATCGGCCACGTTAGAAAAAACGAAGTATAAAAGAAATTTTTATAGGTGTGTGATTTAATTTTTCTCTGGTACATATATTACATATAATACATAAATCCGCCGTAACTGACGCATATTTTTGTAACGCCGTTACTCACGTGTTAGATTTTATCTAACAACTGTTTATGTTATATTTATTGTTTTATTATGAATCAAATATTTACATTAATATTCCCAGACATTTGTTATAGGTTTCTATAACTTGTATAGATGAAGTGATACATAAAGATGACATGCAGGCTCATAATTTTTGCTTATAATAAGCACTCGAATCAAAATCACAGTCGTGAAGTGTTATTTATAGTAAATTCATTTAATAAAGGTAAATAGTAGAAAACAATTAATTCAATAAACAATATATTTTTACCACATTGAAACATACAAGAACATTTGTGAACAGCCGCGGCTCGTGGTTTTATAAATGGGGAAGGCTGCAAATGCATTGCATTGCATTGCCTTACATTACATTACATCATAGTGCATTGCATTGCCTGTCTTGTATTTCTATTAATAAATCTGATACAGACTTAAGGGAGAAGCGCTCCTACCGCGTATCGGGAAAACTAGTTAAAGCGCAATGCTAGCCGCTGAACTGGATAGTAATGCCATTTGGCGAGCCCGCCCTTCTTCAGACCCTAGACCTCCCACCCCTGAAGGCTGCCTGTCCGCAGCCGTTCGTCCGCCGGGAAACCTGTGCAGTGAATGCATGACGTCATGCCTCCTCGTTTTCTACAGGCCTTATGGGAGAATAAAGTGGGAGCCTAACGCTTCTCCCTTCCCTGTCAACAGCTTAAAATGCGTTACGGACGGCCGTTAACGAACCGACAAAGAAAAAGTTTGATATGATTGTTACATAATACAACTCAGAAATTCATTATTAATAAATAAATAAATACATGTTTAAACATATTTTTAAATTTCTTTTTTAGGGCGATTTCTCTAGGAGAGGCTCCGCCTTACAGCCTTTAATGACGAGCCGCGCCTGTTTGTGAACTAAAATAAGCTTCCTCAGAACTACACTCATTGCAAACAAAAAGTATTTCTTCTGAGTTCTTTGCAACGTGGTTGGATCAAATATTGCAACAATGCTGCGTGAACCTGGTTTGCCTCCTTGGACAAAAAGCGCATCTTCTTTTCTCTCTTCGTTGCTTCCCGTCATAACATTATTCTAAAAAGAAAACAAAACTAAGTAGCAGAAACTGCAGCGACGGAATGGCGGACGATATTCATGGTAAATGTATGAATCTTACTTTTGATTTAAGGTATAAAAAACACGGTCAAGGCGCGACACTAAGCTTTTCTGAATTTCACGCCAGCATTCAAGTCATAGAAAACAATCTACAACTGACAGAAGAGTTGATGTAGCATTGTCAAACAATTAAATGTGTTTCCCCGTACAAACCTTCAAAAATCCTGGTACTTACACTACAATTCCTGGTACCAATTACAATGGATTCTGATATTGTTCATATTATAACGGGCACAGAAAGTTTGTTAAATTTAACTCAATATCGAGATATTTTATATCAATAAACTAAATGGAAGCATGGCGGAAAGAAAATAGTATTTCCATCATAAATGGCAGACTAAGAAGTATCTTTTTCTTCTTTAGCGTGTGCGGGAAAAATACCATCCTACCATGTCACTCTTAATGTTTTTACGGCAGTTTTTTCACAAATATCTGTTATTTGTAATATTGGTGTTCGTGTTAAATTATTGGATAAACAAAGATTATAGGAATCTTAAATCATAAATTACGTTGACTTAAAATCCTGGTATTTAAGCGTACCAGGATGTCTTCAGCCTGGTACATGGTATCTTCATTAAAATCCTGGTAAAAATACCAGAATCCTGGTACGTCTGGCAACACTGAGTGGATGCAATAATCGTATCGAAATACAAAGCGGTGGCTCGCGCGTGAGAAAATATGTAACACGATGTGCCGCACTAATCAACACCTCATATTGCTTCCCTTTGCAGAACTGATAAGAACGATGAACGGATGCAGAGATGAATCGTACGGAAAGGCATTGCTCAAGCGTCATCTCCGTGCATTGAAAGATGTCAATGTTATTTAAACAAATCCAGAATTGTTAGATGTTCGTCCTTTTCATTATTTCTGTCGTATTTGGAAAGAAATTGCCTTATTGCTTAAACAGACATAAAAATTTAAATTAATTTATATCTTCAATTTTTTAAATAAGTATTTAAATCATAATTTTGTAAATGCTTTAAAATATTAACTATAATGTTTTAAATAAATTAAGCAACTTTCTAACGTACGAACTGCATCTAATAAATACGCAGTGGAAAAACACAAAGCGCCCTTAAGACCTTTTCTTGATTTACTGTTTCGATTCGTTACTTTCCTACTTCGCTTATTATCTGGTAACTTCAGCGTACATAATTAGATAACTTTACAATCGTCTGTTCGTGTCTATCAAAAACAACCGCGACCCGTATTATATGGGCGACCCGAATTATACGGGTACCCGTCTGATACGGGTACCCGTCTGATACGGGTACTCGTCTGATACGGGTACCCGTATGATACGGGTACTCGTATGATACGGGTACCCGCATGACATGGGTACCCGTATTATGCGGGTGGGTTTGACCCGTTAGAATACCCGCATATACGGGTCCTGGGTACCCGCATGTCTGAAGACCCGTATAACTCCAAGAGCTCTAGCGGAGAACGCTCACTCGTGGTTGTTGTTTTTTTCTTTCTTTTCGGGAGGGTGGGGTGTTTAAGGAATAGTCGATTGATTGATTACGTCGTGTTTCCGGGTGATGAGGTAATTAGTCCCGAAAGAGCGGGGTGCATATGTTATCATGTGAGGAGGTGGTGGTTTTCCACCGCTGGATGGACACCTTCATGTTGGTTGTTTGATTGATTGACTGACTGTTAGTGATCCGGGTGTGTCAACTGCTAAGGACATTGGTCCCATAAGTGGAGTATATGATTTTTTTTCCTACACACCACCCATAATCCACCCTCCCCCTCTTTGGGTACGTCACTGAAGTTACTCATATGCTACATTTGTATTAAAAATGCCCTTTATTATTTTTATTAATGATACTTATTTAATGTATTATTATTAATATTATTAGCGGTCACGATCCCGTTGAAATGGGAATGAATAGGAATACACGATAAACAGGAATGTGCAAAACACTTCAGGTTTCATTCAGTCAATACTGACCAGAAAAGTATTGAGATTTTCTCTGGGCGCCCCTGGATGAATGCCTCCACTCCCACTTACGCGTTCGATGGCGGTTACTGGCCATTTCACTCGCTTAACGTTAAACTTTGTTCCATCGCGCGACTTTGTGACTGCGGCTTTGCAAAGGTCGCTGAGAGGCAGCTGTTGACTCTCCTTAACCCAAGACCAATTTTCTGGAACATGACGTCATTTTGTGTAACTGAATTCTTCACTTCACAAAGTCCAATAATGATTCACCTTCCACACATAAACACAAAGTTTTAGACTTGGGGCAGATAATTCCACAAACGTTGGGAGGAAATCTTTATTTTAAGCCTTTAGATCCCTTAATAGTACAGTCGACGGGGATCCAAAAGGGGTACCACCTTGCAAAAGATGAAGTAGATGTTTTTTTTTTTATTTCGTCTATTTTGTTAATAGTATGAAAACCCTATGTTTTCCATCTCGAAATACTTCGACAAATGCTTTCGTAACGAAAAAAACTAATAAAATTTCGGGCATTTTTTTGCGTAATTTTTGCGTTTTAATGGTTCTTCTTAGCTCAAAAATAGTTATGTACAATTTTAAATATAATAAAATTCTCTATAAATATGCTTTGTAAATTATTTTTCTCAAGCAAATAATAAGAGAATTACGAGATTATTAAAATTCCACTACTTTTTCTTTTTTATTCTTAAGTTGCTCAAAATTACTAAAGGTCCCTCTTATGCCGTATTTTTCAATTCTTAAAGTCATGATAAATAAAAATCGATTAAATACTAATGTTTTTAATACTTACTGAGGTTACATTTGTGTTTCAAAGTTCTGGTAAGAGAGACAGTAGGCCTATACGTTCTGGCCACAAACACGATTTACTTATATAAAAAGCATTTCAATAGAATAAAATGACATTCGTTATTTATTCTGATTCTTGTAATTATTATTATATTGTAATAATAATAATAATAATAATAATAATATAATTATAATAATAATAATAATAATAATAATAATAATAATAATAATAATAATAATAATAATGCTTCAAGAAGAAACTAGTGGTGCTACAGAATAGCACAGACTTTCCTGTGTTAGTTTTCTATTTCTGTTGGTCTCGGGCTAGGTATTCCGACTGACACATACCCTTGTCAGCTGCCATCTATCGCAGTTCAAATTACATTTTTTGACATTTTATCAATTCTTCGGTTTCTTAACAGTAGAACGGAAATATTATTTTACAATATCAAAGAACAATAAAACCTTCTCCAAAATGGCAATTTTCTTTGAAAAAACTGGAGCTATTTTTTAAGACAATTGCGTTTAAGCGCTACTGTAAATGCAAAAATTGAAACTCTTCTTCACAGGAATCCTTTGTGATTTCGAAAAACTTCATTCAACTTCATGTGAACAAATCGCCGCTAATGTAAAGATTAATGACCTGAGAGACAAGTCAAACAAATAACATTTATGTAATTTTTGAAAAAACAAAAGAATAGAGCAAAATGGCGTTTATGTCATCTCATAGAGCACATTTAGCACTATCCCTACCAAAAGTTTAAAGAAAAAAATTGGAGCCGTTTTTAAGAAAAGCTTGTTTTTGTAATTTTTTAAAATTGCACATATGGCATGAGAGACGCACCGTCCACAGGATATTGCGTACTGAGCTGCACCTACGCAAAAATCGCATCGCGGTGGGTACCGCATGCGCTGATGGAAGTTCAAAGGTGAGTGCGCTATGCAATATGCTCCGACCACCTTGCACGCTGGCAACAGGACGGCGATCAATTCTTGTCACGAATAATCGCCATCGATGAATTTTGGGCCAGGGCATACGAAACAGATCTGAAATATCAGTCCGCGGAGTGGTGACATGCTGGATCACCAAGGAGGCAGAAGTTACGTCAGAATTCTTCGCCGGTCAAATTGATGGTGATCGTCGCGTATGACGTCAGGGGTGTCATTGTTTGATACTTTGTTCCTCATGGCAGAACAGTGACCGCACAGTACTACAGGGACTTCCTGGTTCGACAGGTACGACGTGCCGTTCGGGAGAAACGCCCGAATGTTGTGGACAGTGCAATAATCCTGCACGACAATGCAAAACCACATAAAGCAGTGTGTGTAGAGCAGCTACTTCGACGTTGAGGATGGGAAGAATTGGAGCACCCACCGAACTCTCCGGACATTTCGCCCTGTGACTTTGATCTCATTCGCAAATTAAGGAACCACTACGTGGTAGACGGTTTGCAACAAGAGAGGGCATTGCCAATGCTGTGCGCCAACAGGTGACCCGATTCACACATGGTGCGGCAAATGCTGAGGCTGATGGTATTCAGCGCCTCCCACATCATTGACAGCGTGTGGTGACAGTAGAAGGGGTCTACTTTGAGGGTCTTTAGGCCCAGGTTTGTCATGTCAACTTAATGTGTACTGTGTTGTCATTCTTTTGCACCGTGAAGGCCACATTGCCCTATATAGTACCGTAATAAATTAGTGTTTTACGATATTTCAGCGCTATTCATTGTCCACACATGTAGTTAACACCTTGTCCTTTCGTGTGCATATGTCACATTTTCCAATCGGATTGGTATCATCAAGAAAAAAAATAGTTACCATGACTTTTGCCCCAACTCTCGTATGTATTGTCCTATTTATACATATGAAATATTTCATATACATATGTATATATGTATGTATATACGTATATAACTAAAGTTAGGTGATTGACTCTGTACGTATCTACGCACATATAAGTGTAAAACGAATATTACCCTTAATTTAAGAAATAAAAAACATTAATGTTTTTGGGGGGAATTTAATTTAATAAATTATTTCAAACGTTTATCCTTCCAAACGCCAGCTCTCTAAGGATAATAGTTTCTTGAAGAAGAGGTTAATCAGGAAAAGAGTCACTGCATGCAGCACTGAAAATGAAAAAAAATTGATTGATAACAAAACATCTAACGAAAATTGGAATAATGGACTGCAGTAGCCAAGGGAAATTCTTCGGAAAAAGAAAAAAAATTGGCATTCTTAAACTAGGTCATTGGAAAATCCAAAAATATGTATTTGATATATCAGGTGGTATCAATGTATTGTGTTTCCAGAGGTACATATTTTTAATTTTTATTTCCTTTGTGGTTTACAAGCATTTCTTTTGACCTAAGATCATTTTTCAATATTGTAAAATAAATGTGTAAGAAAACTAAAGGATCCCACGAAATACAGCTATTTCATTCACAATGAATAAAATATGTATTTTAATTGACCCAGGGAAGCATATATATACACATTTAGTGAGTCACGTAACATTAGTACCTCCTGTCATTTTTGAACGGTTGAAGTTATTGCAAAGCAGTTTTGAGGGAATGGGACTAATTATCATTTGTATTCGAATCCATTTCATCACTTGTATTTTACGAGACATTGGGGTAACTTTGTTTTCACTTTCTCGAATACGTAGATTTATACGGAGTAATACACGTAGTATAGAGAAAGTTGTATAATGCGGCGGAAAATCGATTTCGAGACTTCAACGGAAATAATCGTTTTGGGGTCCTCTGATACCGAAAAAGTGGTTTTCTTCAAAACGTCCGTCCGTCCGTCAGTCTGTCTGGGTGTACGTGAACAACACTAGCGCCTTAGATATTCGTAGGATTTTTTCAAAGCAGAATAAATCCCTGTCGATCTGGCCTGAGTCAAGCTCTAGGATTTTAAAAAAATATTCATTAATTTTGGGGGTACTTTACATGAAGCACTTGGGGCATTTTAAATTTATTTTCAAAAATAGCTCTAAATTTATTCTTTAAATTTCTTATAAGAATAGAAGAAATATCCTTATAAAGATGGCATAGATCTAATTTTCACGATTAACTGAATTTTTGAAAATTGCAAATGTTTGAACTTTTTTCCGCTACTTCTTACACCTACCAAATTGAAGACAGACTTTTCTTTCAAATACAATTTGTAGTCCAAGATTAGTTCTTTCAGTTCGGGTCATGTACATTTTTTTTGCAAAATGGAGCAAGACCGGAATGCTAGTCCACACCAAGGAAATGAGAAAACAAGTAATGTAACCCAAAAATTCTGTGCCATTGTATAGCCCCTCTAGTTACTTTCCCGTATACACAGGTATATACGGAGAAATATACGTAGTATAGGGAAAGTTATGTAATGCTACCCTAAAAAGCTGCGGATTTTCGTCAGGAAAAAATCGTTGTCGGAGCCTGATAACGAAAAAGTGGATAAATCCAGGTGCTAAATCAAGAAAAAAAATACTCTCACACGTGGTGTAGCCTGAATCCCTGTTTTGTGGGTTCTTGATACCGAAAAACCAATTAAAAGCAAACTGTCCGTCTATCCTTCCGTCCGTCTGTGAACACCACTAGCGCCTAAACCATACGTAGGATTTTTTTTTCAAATTGAAGAAAGCCCCATCCATCTGGCTGCAGTTGAAGTTTTGAGATTTTGAAAAACTTTCTTCAAATTTGGGGGGGGGCTTCACATGAAGCAACTCATTTTCAAAATTTTCTCAAAAACGGCTCCCAATATTTTTCTTTCAATTTCTTGTAAGAATACGGGTAAAATACACTTATTATGGTGGCATATGTCCTAATTTCACGGTTAAATTTGCATTTTTGAAAATTCCAAAAGATTGAATTTTCTTTGGACTCTTCCTACAACTACAAAATTAGACAGAGATTTTTCCTTGTTCTCCATAGTGAGTTCTTTCATTAAGGTCATGTACATTGTTTTGAAAATTTTAGTAGTTTTCGTACAATATTGCGTGCAATGTGTGCAATTTAAAAAAATTATAAACAATTTTCTCAAAAACGGCTCCATTTTTTCTTACCTTTGGTAAGGATAGTGCCTAATGTACTCTATGAGATAATATAAACATGAGATTTCTCTATTCTTTTATTTTTTCAAACAAAAGTTAATTTTTTTGACTTGTTTCTCAAGTCGTTAATATTTACATTAGCGGCGATTTTTTCACATTATTATATTTACGTGTACATGTGCTTTAAATAAAGTTTTTCGAGAATTCAACCGTTTTCTGTGAAAACTAGCTCAAAATTCCACATTTTCAGAAACGCTCAAACGACATTGTCTCATAAATGGATAGTGCTAATTGGACTCTTTAATATGGCGTAAAGTTCATTTAGGGGTATTTTTTGTTGTTGTTTTTTTTTTTTTTCAAAAATTACACAAGTACTTTTTTAAAGATCTTTCACGCCGTTAATAAACACATTTCCATCAATTTGCAAACACTATTGTTTTTATGAGTCAATGTGCTTTAAATTACTTCTAATAAAGTATTTCGAAAACCCAAAAATTTTATGTAAGAAAGAACTTCAAATTTCGCATTTACAGTAGCGCTTAAACGCCATTTTCTTAAAAACGGCTCCAAATTTTTCAAAGAAAATTTGCTATTTAGGACGAGGTCTTACTGTTCTTTAATGTTCTCAAAATAATATTTCCGTGCTATTTATAGGAAACCGAAAAATTAATAAAATGTCAAAAAGTACTTTGGGCGGCGATAGATGGCAGCTGGCAAGAGTATGTGGTAAGTGCAAATGGCTAGCCGAAACCAAAGGAAATAGAAAACTAATACTGGAAAGTTTGTGCCATTCTGTAGCATCACCAGTTTAAAGAGTAGTTTCTGCGAAGCATCTTTAAGGAAAGACCGTTTATGTTTTTTGTGAAAAACGGCTTCAAATGTTTCCGTTAAATTCTTTTCTCAGATAGAGCAGAGAACTGAGGTTTCATTTTTGGTCATAAAAATGGTTTAGGCCTCATTTTTGTTGAACTCTCATAATTTTTGAAAATTGCACAACTTAGAAATAATACGAGAAAGTATGTTTTGTTGTAACACGACTAGTTTGAACATAGAGTCTGGTTTTAGTGAACTCGAATATAATGAACCCTCGGTTGTAGTGAACTTAAGTCTCTGGTCCCGTTTCACTTGCATTACAAACAAGCGTAAGAAGATTCGGTTATAGTGAACCTGAACCTCGGCTATAGTGAACGTTGGAAATACGTGCTGGAAATTAAAATCCTGGAAAAGCAATCAGTTTAATTAGTCTTTGCGTCATCCCGCTACCAAAACCATCTCCGAGAGCCTTCGGAGAGTGGTACGTTGTTCCAGCAGTGCAAGAGAAATTGATAGAAGAGAAGATTGCATTAAAGGATCTAGAGAAATTACCAACGAAAAAGTACGAAGCAAACAATTGCAAATAATTGATTTTGAAGGGTAAATAAATGTATTGAAATTTTCAGTTCGTGCTGTTAATGTATTTTGCTGTATCTCTATATTAATAAAATCAATCGTTATGGAGAAATCCTATTTCATTTTGACATCATCGGATATAATGAACCTCCGATACAGTGAACCAAAAATATTAATCCCCAGAAGTTCACTATAACCGGAGTCGACTGTATATCAGTGTTATCGATGTCGAACTTGCCTATGACTATGATGGTTATGACGAGTTGTACAACGGTTATTCCATGATACACATCAGCCACTCCACGCTCCATTATCACATGTCCCAGGGCATAGAGGAGACTGCCATACACACTGACTCCGGAAATGCAGATCCAGGGTAGCATGAACACTCGATTCTTCTGCAACAATCGAGTAACACTACCGTACCTTTTCATTTACAAAACAGTAATTCTCATTTGTAAAGCAGTAGGTAGTACTACAGCACATGCTTTCTCGTACTGCTGGTAACTGTTATTTGATTGCTTGGTGAGTGTTATCGGGTAATAGTTGCTAAAGTCATTATTCCAGTAAGTGTAGTGCACGTTTAATCACGCCGTCTTCCCTGCTGGATTATGAGATCCGGCGTCGACATACGCGTCGGTTATCGAGATTTTCCCCAACCAGGTATCTCCCTTCTCCAGACGGGACACTCTCCCGACTCATCTCTCGGCATGTGTGGTGATGTAGGCAAGAAAGAGGAAGGAAAAATTATGCGCGGTCCCTTTTGTTATGTCGTGGCTTTCGCCTGGTTTTGATCGGAGAAACACGGAAATCTACCAATCAGAGAAGCCGGCCGCTAGAATTTTCCTACAGATAGAGGTTGAGTTCGATTCAAGCTACCTGGCTATTATTGTCCCAATAAACAGGTCAAGTTTCAAGCGAAAAGATACACCGATTTATTTCAGACAGAAAACTACTACTATTTAAGTAATCAACACCTGATGTTTTCACTAACACAGTAATCGGGTCACACGAAATCTATCACATGAAATGATTACCAATAAATACCCCCCTTTCGTGTGTACACGAAAAGATAACACTTATATCAACATTCCTAACGATAACATACGACGACTCAATGTATTTTGTCAATGTCTTTTGGTCAAGATGTCCTCATTCATGTCGTAAGATCTGTGATGTTTCAGAATTCTCTCCATTTTCAATGTCCTCTTTCACGAAATTAGATTTCCTCATAATGTGTACATTTCTAGCAGTTACAAGCTCTTCTTCAGCTTTAACAATTTATCCCAATCTATGTGCACGCCGCGACATCTGGAATTTTTTATATAAACGTCTCGTTCTATTTTTCTGTTGAGATAGGCAGTTTCCACATCGATGTATTAGACACAATAAGGGCTCATTACGGCCCTAGAAAGAAAGAAGTGAAACGTTTCTAGCTCTAAAACAGTAAGACATTCGCTAAGACTGTGAGTGTCGCCTTTGAAGCAACCGCCAAATGATAACGGGAAACCGGCTTTTTAATATACGATACATCCTTTTTTCTCATTCAGGAGAGAAATATTATTTCAAAATTAATGGAGAAAGAACTAATTCGTTGAAATTTCTTGTTTAGATTGTTATTGCTTCGAATATAGCGTGGGAGAGTGTTTGAAGGCATCTGACGAAAGTTCAACTTGTGACTAATGCGAAAGTTCGAAACGCTTGTAAAGGCGCCACGCTTATACGCAGCGACTTCACCACATGGCTGTAGAGCACGCAGAATGCGGAATTTATCTACAGTAAGAAATGTAGTCATAACATAATGACTAGGGGCGGGTTTTAATGAAATGTCATGTTTTTCTTTTCACTTCAGAACGTCTTTTATTGTAGACATTAATTTTATGTTATGACCAAAAGAAAAGATCCTTTTTTTGTATTTTTCGTCTATTTCGACGAATAAGTAATTTTTTACCTTTTCCCGTAATTTTACAGCATTTTTCGGTGATTTCATCGATTTTAATATCATTTTAATGGTACTTGCTTCAAATAATATGTACGAGTTGCAACAAATGTTCTCCACAGAAGTTGGGAATAGCGTATTCGATTTCCTCGCTGAGAAATTGAAATGTCAGCCGTTTGGAGTATGTTTATTTACTCATTTAACGTTAAAAAACCAGTTAAAGATTGTGTGACGTATGTAATCTAAGGTTCCTACGACGCCTATCAATGGCGGTTTGGCCGATTTCTCTGCAAACTAAAAGATTTCCAGGTAAAGAACACTTCAAACCAAAAGTTTGCTAACTGAGTTCACTTGAACAAAAGGAAGACGTTTCGATTACGTCATGTAACATGATCTAACTGGTTTTGATCAAATGTTTTACGTCATTTTTCTTTTCTTTTAGGGCTTTTTAAAAACATTGTGTTTTTAACATTTTATTGATCATTTTTGGTGACGTTATAGATCATGAAAATCCGCCCTTAATAATGACATTAGGGAGTTTTAGCGCCACGCGTAAGGTAGCGGCGTTATGCACTAACAGTCACGTGACAGACCTTGAAGTCATAACATCTTACTTTATCAATAAGGTACGACCTTATACCTTCGTATACTGCGATTTTTGTAGGAAGAGCTCTCAAGATAACTCAAATCCCATCTTCGCGATGGAATATGTCACGGCATTTCGTATCATTTACAGTCGTTCCGCTAGATTTCGCACGATCGCGACCGTATGAAGCAGTGCTTGCGATCATGCGACTTCTACCGGCAAGACCGAGAAATGACGCGAAATGCCGTGACATATTCCATCGCGAAGATGGGATTTGAGTTATCTTGAGAGCTCATCCTACAAAAATCGCAGTATAAGTAGTGCACGTCTGTAGGCGTCTCTACGGTCACCTTATAAGCGGCAAAATGGCCGCCTAAAAACAGGAAAGACTGCATCTTTCCAACTCTGATAAACCGATGCTCGTATGCGAGATAGTAACAATTATTTTTAACAACTCCACAACTCTGTCAATAATTAACGGAAAATATTGGAAAGGTGACAGGAAAGAAATTAGTGAAAAAGAAGTTGAAAACATATCTCCGGGTTAGGTTATGTTTTATGCTCAAAACGAATACTTCCTACATTCTCAAGAAAAGCCGATTCAAAATTCCAGACTGCATAGACCCTACTCATCGCCGAGGACCACAAAATCTAAAATTCCGTACAAATGTAGATTTGTGATATTCTTGACTCGTATCGTGCTTGAAATGTCTCACCACTACTCTACACTCCTTGATATATTATTCAACTTCTTTGTTCAACGCTTGGAATACTTCTTTTGTCATAATGCATAATGCAATGACGCTATTGCTAAAATTCTTCTAAACGTTGTTCAATATGGCCGTATAAAACCGGTAGTCACGTGATAAATATAGTTTATTGACGTCTTACGCTTGGAGCTGAAACTCCCTATTAAAATGTCATAAGCATTAAAATGCTAAGAATATGATCAGAATTCTCGTATTTTCACTACAAACAAAGCTTTGAGAAAAGCACGCTATAAATTTCTGAAATTTTGCCGCGTGCCTGTGATTCCACAAAACTGTCTCCGCGATCTGCTAGCCAACTGACGAACCCTGAACTACACCTTCACGATTATAGCGCTGGATTGCACACAGTTCCTGCTGACAGTTCAGCCACGCGATTTTGGGGTCTATATCGAAGGCGCCTTAGTAAAAATGCACCAGCTCATGGTAGAAAGGAGCCCATGCTTAGATTCGATTGGGCCCAAGGAGGGCCAATAAGCGATGGACAAGAGGCCTGGCATCCAATTGAAATTGCGAAATGATTTTTTGTGGTTACATAGATATTCCAATAATTAAGGGAACATCTTAAAAAATCTTGCATCAAAATTATATAACAAACATAAATTATAATTATTGATTTATATTATTATTTAATTACTATTATTATTATTTAATTACTATTATTATTATTTAATTACTATTATTATTATTATTATTATTATTATTATTGTAACTCACCCTACGAGCGCCAACTGCAAGCATATAGCTCGCTATGCCTAAGAGACCGTTGAACAATACTATGATCAAGTCCATCACCATTAAGGCTGCAACAAACAAGAATCCGTTAGCACCGTAGACAGATATACGGACTCGTTGCCATAAATAATAAATAATCCGTCATAAACGTCATACGTAACCATATTCTCGTCACAAAGAACACCGTAGAGAATGCTCTAGTTTTCTTATTATTTGGTCTCACAGTCATGCTGAAAGCGTTCACCGTTCGAAAATGAACACTAATTGAACACAATTGAAGACCTTGAAGTAATAAAATGCTATGCCACTATACGTAAGTTTTAAGAAAAAGGAAAGTAAATGTTTGGACACCGCATACTACACACTGGTATAAAGAACATTAATTTATGAATTACACTGCCATCTTGCGGCGAAACAAAAACCCAACAGCTAGATACAAATATGAGAAGTCGAAATACACTAATATCTCAGTTTCGTCAGAAATATGACATAGCATGTTATTGCCTCAAGGTCTTCAATTATTTGAATTAACACATAATTTTATTTATCATATTCTAACAATGAACAGAAGAGAAAGTTTGATCGCTCTGCTATTTTAGTACGCGGTATCCGTCGCGGAGGGGCGCTAGCTTCGATTCTGGGTCCAAAACTATTTGATCACGCAAAAATTAGGTTACGATGATGCATCTTTTTACGTTCTAGTACACGTACGTACGAATACGAAGTAAATTACTCTCTCTAGTTCGCTAGGTAGTTATATTTAAAAAACTGCGAGTCCTTGATACAGAAAAAGTATTTTTTTTCCGAAAAATTGCGATTTTTTAAAAAAATATTGTACTTTCGGCGGTTATACATGGCAGCTATTAAGACGACGGGGCAAAACCGGAAACCTAGGCCAGGCCGAAGAAATTGGAAAGCAAACTAGTACGAGAAAGTCTGTGCCAATTTGTAGCACCACTAGTTACTTTCTCATATACTCCTTGTATATGATATACAACTCAATGGGGGTTAGGTTAAAACGTTTTTCAAATTTGAATTTAAAATTTTGATTTTGAGTGTTTTCAAAATTCTCATCTTCATACTCATTGAAAAGATTCTAAAATAATCCGTATATGTTTCCAAACAGATAGAGCAAGTTTAAACACGGAACTGCAATGGGTTCATGTGGTAATCTTTACTTAAAATTCCCAATATTTACTTAAAACCCAAAATCAAAATTTTAAATTCAAATTTGAAAAACTTTTTAGCCCAATCCCCATTGAGTTGTGTATCATATAAAAGCGTATAACGAAATCTGTAAATTGACACCTGTTTCAGCTCTCTATCTTAATTTGGAGAGGTTCTACATCAATTTAAACTTTTTCGGGAACCCAATTTTGTAAAATTTTACATGGCGGTATTTCACAAACGGGTAGAAATATTTAACTCAAAATTTGTAATTTTCTTATTCATCATTCATACTACCTATGTGTCAAACTTCACCTGAATCTGAAATGGTGATGTAAAATGTGTTGATTTAATATGGAATGACCCAACTGGATTTATCAATAAAATTACACAAATGTAATTTTTGTGAAAGATCTCTCACACCTCTAATAAACACATTACCTACAATTTGTAAACTCTATTGTATTTACGAGTTAATGTGCTTTTAATGACTTCTAATGAAGTTTTTTGAAAACTCAAAAATTGTATGTGAAAAAGAGCTTTAAATTTCGCATTTTAAGTAGCGCTTAAACGTCATTTAAAAACAGCTACAAAATTTTCCAAAAATATTGCCATTTATGACGAGGTTTTACTGTTCTTTAATGTTCTAAAATTGATATTGCCGTTCTACCATTAGGAAAACGAAAAATTTTAAAAAAACACGTCAAAAAATGTATTTGGGCAGCGATAGAAGGCAACTCGAGCAAGTAAGTGGCAATTTCGAATAGCTAGCCCAGACCCAAGGAAATAGAAAACTAATACGGGAATGTCTGTGCCATTCTAGTTTACTTTCATTTAAAGTAATTTAGGCGGAACATCGCCGTGGTCGATCAAACGAACATACTAACTCAACACGATGGATTAAGCATGGATCATTACCTTAATCTTCTTTTATTTCTTTTCAAAATCTGATGATTTTATACCTCACTTGTTATTTAACAGTATAAAAATGATATTTACAAAAAATTCCCACTTCCATGTGGAGTCTAAGTTTCATGAGTAACTTCGTTTTAAAACTTCCTACAAGGTGTGATATGATCCCACTTGTTCTCGATGACCAATGACTGGTTACAATATGACTTCAATTCTGGGTTCGCAAACATCACTAATATAAATGTGTATCAAAACAGCTTTCAATACAATTCTAGAAGTGCTGCAAAAGCACACACTTCCTCGCATTATTTGTCTGCTTCTCTATATTACACTACTACTTAAACCTGCAAAGGTGTTGTAATCAGCAACCATTTTTTATCGCCCCGAGACCCGAACTCAGATCCCCAGAGTTAACTCATTGTCACTCATACCATTACACCTCAGAAGCGCCGAATGTGTCGAATTTGGTCGCGTAAAACGCAAATGCTTGCTTCATGTAAAAAAAACTCAAACTTCTAAATATTCGTTTGAAACTCCTAAAGCCTCGAGTTCATTCATATCAATCAGGGAACATCAATTTTGGAGAAAATCGGCTGAACGGTTTAAGAGCTAGCGTTGAGCCGTCAATTGATTTTTCGGTGACAAGGACATAAAATATGGATTCTGGATACACTACGTGATCAAAGAGTTTCGTTCTATATTTATTTATTTAGATTTTATCACCCT